>JARYGA010043896.1:0-67823 GCA_030545235.1 Helianthus tuberosus
CACACTCGTTAAACAATATCCAGAACACACAATTCGAGTTGCGAGTGCGATAGCGATAAGCGATAAATCAATTAAACATGCGATTAATATGCGATTAAACCTCGATTATTAACAAGTACTCCACATAATATAACTAACGCGATAACATAAATAGATTAACTATAAGTCAAAGAAGTCAAAACAGGAGTTGAGCAAGGAGTGACAGATCGCATTAGCAATCTTGTCTTCCTTTGACTTAAATCTTGACTTTGACTTTCGAAACACGGGGTGTTACAAGGGTCTTGCTACAACTGTGGCGAGGTGGGCCATTTCCGAAATAATTGCCCAAAACTTGCAAATGCGAATCCAGCGCACGGATGATTATTTGACCGACTGGAAGACGATGCTGTTTAGAAACAATCGAGCTTTATGTAGTATTTTCTTTTGTCATCAAGGTCTATGAAACAGTTGTTTTTGGTTTATAAATAAATCTTCTATTTACATTACGATGTACAAATGTGGTTACATGTATGAATGAAATATCCCCTACGATACCGACGATCAAGGAACCGTATTCCTTGTAAAACAACCTACTCTCAAGATTCTTCCATTTTATAATCTCTTGCGATCTCCATGAAAATCCTAAGTACCCGTTTCTTCCAAGGAAACGAAGTACAAGGCGCAAGTTACAACTCTGGACGAATACCCAAAGTACCACTATAAATCCTTAATAGGGTACCTAAGGGTACTTCCGTAAGCCCTTGATTGGTCTTACATATCATATCTTCTCGACTTCACGATATTTTACACAGCATATGATTTCAAAATATTGTGCATGTTTTCAAAAATCTCATACATATTTTCAAAATCATCTTTCGTGATTTTAAAAACATTTCATAAAAATGTTTACCTAATATACTTAGTACGTAATTTCAAAAGCATTACAAAAAGGTTTTCCAAAATCATATTTTATTTTAACAATTCCTAGCATAGCTTTCAAAAACAAACTTTGCTCGTGTGTTGCCTTAACATACGTAGCACGCCATTTCCAAGAACACCCTACTTCACACGCCGACTTAGCATGCTTAGCACAATGATTTAGAGGATTCGTTCGCTTTATATGTTGTAAAAGTATATCTAGCACCTTGATCTCATAAACACTATACTTCGTATGTGGTCTTAGCATACTTAGTATCAAGTTCCTAAACTCTTCTCGCTAACGAATTCCAAATCCTTAGAGGTTCTTCTTCATAATTAGATCCTCGTGGATATTCAAAGCGTAGAATCAAAGTCATTAATTGGATTCCTTGTGTACCTTAATTCGAATGTCACGATTCCTTGTAAACGAAATCGAATTCTTCTAAGATCATCCTATCTTTACAGATAGATTCTTGAGGACGTTGAAGTCCATCGATTGGGTTCCTGGTGTACCTTGAATACCCATGTACAAATCGACAACAAGTTAATAACAATTAATAACAAACTGATAACAAATTAATAATCAAGTGAACAATTATGTGCTTATGTGTTTATGTGTTGACCTAATCAAAGTTATCTCAAGATTTTTCAACAAAATCTATCCCCTTCACATTATAAAACAAACTGTGCGAACTGTGCAAGGAATTACGTAATTATGGATGCATACATAATTATGGAATTTAGTGCACATAAATCACAGCAAGGTTTGTCATGTATCTAAAGTTAACTCTATTCATTTCCATTTCTGACGAAGAATCCGTTGAGGAAAATGAATCATCCATTCATTTTCGCTTCTGAAGAATATACATTGAGGGAAATGAATATCCTTTCGATTATTTCCTTCATTTCCATTTCAGATGAAGAACCCATTGAGGAAAATGAATCATCCATTCATTTTCACTTCTGAAGAATATCCATCGAGGGAAATGAATATCCTTTCGATTATTCCTTCATTTCCATTTCCGACGAAGAACCCGTTGAGGAAAATGAATCATGCATTCATTTTCGCTTCTGAAGAATATTCATCGAGGGAAATGAATATCCTTTCGATTATTCCTTTATTTCCATTTCTGACGAAGAACCAGTTGAGGAAAATGAATCATCCATTCATTTTCACTTCTGAAGAATATCCATCGAGGGAAATGAATATCCTTTCGATTATTCCTTCATTTCCACTTCTGACGAAGAACTAGTTGAGGAAAATGAATCATCCATTCATTTTTGCTTCTGAAGAATATCCATCGAGGGAAATGAATATCCTTTCGATTATTCCTTCATTTCCACTTCTGACGAAGAACCCGTTGAGGAAAATGAATCATCCATTCATTTTCGCTTCTGAAGAAAATATCCATCGGGGGAAAATGAATATCTTATTCTATAATCCATCATTCCCGCTTCTAACGAAGTACCTGTTGAGGAAAATGAATAATTCATTCATTTTCGCTTCTGAAGAAATATCCATTGGGAACGAATAACATATTCATCTTGCATTTCCACATCTAACGAAGAATCCATTGGAGAAAATGAATCATCCATTCATTTTTCGCTTTAAAGTATATCCACTCGGAAATGACAAGATCATGCCTTGCATATCTTTCTTGAGTTACTCTACGCAAAATAGATGACTCCCTAGATTCCATGCAAGACAATTATTTAACACAACGTCACAGACATACTCCTATGAATAAATTTCGGGACGAAATTTCCTAAAGTAGGGGAGACTGTGACATCAGTGCATCTGCGACCATCAAACAAATACCAAATTTATGAAATATTGTGTTTCATACTTGGGATTTTTATGAATTTGTGTATCATTTGCACATATCAAATTCTTGTTCGATTTCGAGCTTTAAATCGTTTTCTGGAAGGTTATACGCGAACTGATGCGTAAACGTAATCAGTTTAATGCGACAAACACTCCGGAATAGTGACATAGTCTTAACATACCTTAAATAACCTTTACATAACTTAGAAATAAGTTTTGGAGGGTTTGATGCATCGAAATCAAGTTTATTCGATCGCAGGGACTATTGGCGTCAAACAGCGAAAGTCTGCCGATTCGTATAGTAACGTACCTTCTGGAACTTGATCATAAGTTAAACATGCCCTAAATACCCTTTACATAGCTTAGAAATAGGCTTTGAGGTGTTTGGTGCGCAAAAATAAACTTTTTAATCAAACAGGGACTAAAAGCGTCAAAAAGTGCATAAGTTTTCATTTTCGCGCATATCTTACGTTCTGATTATATCCGGACATCAAAAAATTTTCGTAATCATTGAAATATTTTATTTTGGTGATTAGCATGCTAAAATTCCATTAGTCGCGTAATTTGCATCATTTTTCGCGTCCGTTCGTGTTTCGTCGTAATTAACCGAACAACGCAACCGTACGACCAAAAGAACCAACATCCGAGATGTTTTTGAGCATATTTCTTGCACCCTATGCTTTAACATCCTTGTAGAGCCTTGAAAATGGATTAACAAGGTTTAAACGCGTCGAAAATGGCCTAAACGAGTGCAGGGACCAAACCTGACAATTTAGCAAACTTTCTAGAACTGGGTATGTGGTGGCGTCGCGCCACCACTATGTGGTGTTCCTGTGGCGGCACACCACAACCTCATCTGGATAGAAATTGCATTTTTGACACCCAGGTTGAATTTCAAGGGCTTTAGTGTAACTTTTTCAATACCGTGTGATGGTTTTGGACACCCCTAGTATTCCAAAACAATGTGCCTTACATGTACGGTCCAGATCAAAGCTCAATTATCGAGGAACGATCCTAATAGTTGTGGAAAATCTATAAATACCCACCATTTTCACTTCATCTTCCTCACAATTGATCTCAATCTTCTTCTCTAAGTTGAAGCTCTCCTTGTGAAGCTTCATACCTAAGAATTTTTTAGTTCAAATCTTCATTGCTTGGACCCTTTGTAAGTTTCTTTCATTCTTTTATGCGTTTTTAAGCATGAAAGTCAAACAGTGTTTGACTTTCTGCTTTAACCAGTCAATGGTCAACACGAAGTTCGTTTGAACTTCGCAACGTGAGCGTAATCACGATGGTTGTAGTCCTTTGTGACTATACCTACTGATTACCACGTTATTTAGGCATAGTGACGAGTCATAGTTTCGGTCAAAATGTGTATTTATGCGTATTTTGCAACCAAACTATTCTTGGGTATCAAAACCCTTTGTTTTGATATCAAAACCTGTTTTCTAACTTAGTTAAACATGTTTTAACATGTTTAACTCGTCACTTTTAGATTAGTGCTTATATAGGGTCGTATTTGATTTATGTGAACTATTTGAACTGTTTGTACTATATGAACTATTTGATTTATGTGAACTATTTGAATTGTTTGAACTATTTGGAACTATTTGATCTATGTGAACTATTTGAACCACTGGGTTAGGGAAGCGATTAGGTAACGGGGCGAGTGTAATGTGATAAAAGCATGGTGGATACGCCGCTGGTAGTTCCTATATATAAGTGCTTTTAACACATTATATATCGTTGCGTTATCTAGATCACTTAGGCAAATGTTTTCAAAACGAAGTTACATTACAAGGTTTTTCTAACAATATAAACCATTCGAGTTTTATTACAAAAACGATTTACGATCTGGGTTTTATATAAACAAATGTTTTGAGTTAAGATTCATGGCATCGAGGTTTTATAAACTATAACTAATCTATTTTGACTTGGTTTTATTTCAATTTACAATACAATCATTTTACAATACTAGGTTTTCTAATATCGATTAACGAAGTTGTTCGAGTTATTTCAACATGTAAACGGGCCATGAATCCGACACTCACACAAAACCTATGTACTCGCCAGCTTTTTTATGCTGACGTATTTTGACATATGTTTTAGGTACCATAGCTGATGATGTTTGAAGATGATATTGGTGCATGCTCACATAGGAATGGACGAGGCCTTAGTGACTTAATAACAACGAAAGTCAATTTGTTCATGTTTTATTTCTAATTCCAATACAATCTAATGAACTTAATTCAATAAAACGAAACTTAAATCCATGTGTTGTGAAACAATGATTTTGTTACGACACTCCCCGACGTTTCCGCCGCGGTTTGTTGTTTTAACACGTTCGGGGTGTGACACAAGCATCATACATCAACGATTTTACAACAAATCAACCAAACAAACATCACAACATCGCCTAAAAACAGAGTAAAATCAGGTATCTTGTTAAATCAATACTATTCATAAAAAAATCAAGTATCTTGTTAAATTAAAACTAGCATCAATCAAACAAAACAAACTACAACAATTTACCTTATTCCAAGCAGAACCCAGATGAGTACATGAACCAAACCTAGCTGAAACATCCTCTGTAGTGAGTTTCCTAGGAACAGGGGGTGGTGCAACATCTTGTTTGACTTCTCTGACCCAGTAGGTGTAAGACGACGTCGTAGTGGAGTTTGTACTTTGTTTCTCTATCGACACCACGCCACCTCCCTCCATCTTCAAATTATACCCAATTCAACTGGAAACCCTATGAATCCTAATTGTTGAATAAGAAGGAACAAATGTTTAAGGGGAAAATTGGAAGATCAAACTTGATTGGACCAAGGAAAATCAATGGAATTCGAGATCAGTGAGAGAGAGTATTCCGGCGAAGATGATGGTCACGGCGATGATCTGTAACTTTTGCGGTCATCCTCTGCGATGATGATGAAAGACGGTAAGAATTGCAGCAAAAAAAACTACGTGATGATGATGATTTTCTGGGTTTATGGAACTGATGAACACCGAATGTGAGGATATGAGGTAAATCGCATGATTAGCTGGTGAATTGTTAAAGAGATAATGATGAAAATCTTATAAAAATATAAATATGTAAAGATTTGGAATTACTAAACTTAGTGCATGTAACTGAAATCAATTAGTGATATAATGAT
This sequence comes from Helianthus tuberosus, assembly GCA_030545235.1. Lineage (NCBI taxonomy): Eukaryota > Viridiplantae > Streptophyta > Magnoliopsida > Asterales > Asteraceae > Helianthus > Helianthus tuberosus. The sequence continues at coordinate 5,881 of JARYGA010043896.1, forward strand.
TTAAATTTAATAATAGTTTTTATGTACAATTACAATCCTACCCTTAATCATCTTAAACAAAATCAAGGGCAAAGATTAGTTCACACAGTTCATTTTCAAAAAGTTGTTCACATTTGAACCTGACCATATATATATATATATATAAATTTAATATAAATGTAATATAATTTATAAGGATAGAAAAGAAATAAGAGGATTTTCTCTAATGTATTTTCGTCTTTCGTTTTGTGAAAATTTCTTGAACTTTCGAATTATAAACAGTGAACATCAATATTATACTTAGTTTATGCCACGCTCGCGTTGCGGGGTGTTAAGCGAAATATTTCTCAGTTTAATAACATATAGGTCTGTGTTTCGGTTACTTATACATACTACTCATAAAACGATCTCCAAATAAAATTATATCGAAACATAAATAAAAATAGGCTTGTCAAATAACCCCTTTTTGTTTTAGTAAAGTTCGGAATTATAAACAAAGGGGCTAAATATATTGGCGAAGTTGAAGGTTTAAAAGCAAAATACAAAAAATAAACAGAGGGGCTAAACATGTATATTAGCAAAGTTGAAGGTTTAAAAGTGAAATACAAAAAGCGACAATTAGTTACTTAAAAGAATAAAAGTAGAGTGACTTACATGTACACAACCAAAGTTAAAGCAAAATGACTAAAGACGTATATAAAAAAAGCTAACGAATAAAAGAAAACATTCTTTTAAAGCAGGAGGGCTAAACACATATATTAACGAAGCCAAAAGTTTGAAATTTAAATAAAAAAATCAACCAATAAAGGGGTGCAAGAGAGTTGCCAGACATTATTCCCCCTCATGGTTTATGTAGGATATATGCGTGACACTTTTCCCTTCATGATTTATATAGGATATATAAATTTATAAGGATAGAAAAGAAATAAGAGGATTTCTCTAATGTATTTTCATCTTTCGATTTGTTCAAATTGCTTGAAATTTCGAATTTCCACTACCTACATGTGATATTGATACCATTATTGACTTTTTGTTATTTTTAAATACCTTTTTTACATGCTAAGAAAACATCAATGTCAGTTATAAAATATCCAATATAATATTCAAACAAATACAAAAATATACAATTTTATTTTCTCTCGTGTTTGATAATCCTTAAACTCTTCGTGTATCAACACATTAATGTGAAACACATGCTAGTTAAAAATATAATCCTGAATTTTTGTGTTATATATACTTTAAACTCCAAGAAAATCTGAAATTATCAGTCATTCTTTTACTAAGAAGACCGTAAAATGTAACTTAATCTTTGGATTTGGCAATCTACAACTTGACAAAGTAGCATGCAAAGTTTTAATAAGTACAACTTAATTTACATGTTAAACCGATTATAATGACTTATCCATGGTAATTTTAATAGTATTTGTTGGGATTGACGTGTGAAGCCGGCCCATTTTGGGTCGGTCAACTTATTGGCAGAAATTAGAAGACCAACGGACCGACCACCCCTGTGTTTTTTTATGGCCCATATACTGTAACCCTAGATTAGCCTCCCTATATATATATATATAGAGGCCGGTTATCATACAAATGCCCTTATCGTACATTACGTACGCTACAATCTCAGCCGTCCGATCATCTTCCCGCATTGAATTCGCATGTTGTTTTTTTGTACCACATGCGAAATTGTTACAAAAAAACAACATGCTATTTCATCAAAATTATCACATGCGAAATTGGTACAAAAAAACATGCGAATTCATCAAAAATTATCACATGCGAAATTGTTATAAAAAAACAACATGCTATTTCATCAAAATTATCACATGCGAAATTGGTACAAAAAAACAACATGCGAATTCATAAAAAATTATCACATGCGAAATTGTTATAAAAAAACAACATGCGATTTTAAAATGCGGGAAGATGATCTGACGGCTAAGATTAAAGCGTACGTAATGTACGATAAGCAATATTGTACAGTACTCTTTACCTATATATATATATATATATATATATATATATAGGGGACCGCTAAATTAAGAACCACCTCGAGTTGTAAGAACCGTGAGAACTACACCGTACGGGGCGAGGTGGACCAAATTTTTTTTCATAAACGTAGATGCGTGTATTATAAACACATTTTAAAAAAAAAATGTCGTGTGTGTAGTTTTGAGCACCACAAGTTTGTGTTTACGGGTACCGTAAATCCTACCGGAAAATTTACGGTACCCGTAAACACACACTTGTGGTGCTCAAAAACTTTTTTTTTTTGAATTTTTTTTACAAATGTGTTTATAATACACGCATCTACGTTTGTGAAAAAAAAATTTGGTCCACCTCGCCTCGTACGGTGTAGTTCTCACGGTTCTTACAACTCGAGGTGGTTCTCATTTTAGCGTGATTCTATATATATATAGGGTAATGTTCATGCGAGAACCACCTTTATTGCGAGAACCGCGAGAACCAATGTGAATACAACCTAAAATAGCTAAAAAAACCTAACCCCCCCCCCCCCCCAAAAACCTACCCCCCCAAGCTAAATGCTAAAAACTAAAACCCCAAAAAAACCTAACCCCCCCCCCACCCCCCCCCCCCAAGCTAAAATGCTAAAAACTAAACCCCCAAAAAACCTAAAAAATATCTTAAAAAATAAAAAAAAAAATCTAAATTTTTTTTAATATTTTTTATGTTAAAATCCCTACTTTTAGTAGCAAAAAAAAAAATTTAAAAAAAATTTTTTTTGGCTATTAAAAGTAGCTATTTTAACATAAAAAATATTAAAAAAAATTGTGTGTTTTTTAGCTATTTTTAGGCATTTTTGGTTGTGTTCACATTGGTTCTCCCGGTTCTCGCAATAAGGGGTGGTTCCTAACGGATCCTTGTCCTATATATATATATATAGAGGATGGTTCAAATGAAAACCACTTTTATTGTAAAAACTTAAAAACTAACTAAAAAAAGCCTAAAAAACACACTAAATTTTTTTTTTTCAATTTTTTTTTATAAAAATCGAAGGTTTTTATATATAAAAAAATTTTCAAAAAAAAAAAAAATTTGTAGTACACATGTGTAATACTACACATACACATGTGCACTACAAATTTTTTTTGAATTTCTTTTATATATAAAGTTGCGAAAATTGGTATGCAAAAAAAAAAATAAAAAAATAAAAAATTTTATGGTATGTTTTTTTGGCTTTTTTAATTAGTTTTCGAGTTTTCACAATAACTAATGGTTTTCATTTGAATCTTCCCCTAGGGGATGGTTCAAATGAAAACCAATTTTATTGTGAAAACTCAAAAACTAACAAAAAAAAGCCTAAAAAAACACCAAATTTTCTTTTCTCAAATTTTTTATTAAAATCGCAGGTTTTTATATATAAAAAAACTTTTTTTCAAAAAAAAAAATTGTAGTACACATGTGTAATAATACACATGTGTAGTACACATACACATGTGCACTACAATTTTTGTTTTTTTTTTTTTTTTGGAATTTTTTTTTTATATATAAAAAATGGAGAAAATTAGTATGAAAAAAAACAACTTTTGGTATGTTTTATTCGCTTTTTTAATTAGTTTTCGAGTTTTTACAATAACTAGTGGTTTTTATTTGAACATTCCCCTATATATATATATATATATATATATAGTAGGGTTCCTGCGGAAAGTGTGTTTCTCCTAGAAAGTCTAGGAAGCGACCTGGGCCATCCGATTGGTGTGTTTAATGGCTTAGATCAAATGGATGGCATTTTCGTAATATCTGAGTTATATAATTATAGACTTTTAATATAGTGAGAGTATTTTGCTAATTTGAAGTGTTTTAAATAAGTCAAGAAACTGCCATATCAATAACCAAATCCCTAAAATCATGCAATTTCCCCTTCTCTCTCTCTCTCTCCCTCTCTAAACCGATCACTTTCCCCTTGCTGCTGGTGACACAAAACAGGACCCCAAAAAGCATTCAGATTTCAGTTCCAAAGCTTGTTCATACCCCTTTTCTTCACTAGGTATTCATATCTTGTGTTGTGATTAAAGTTCTTGAAGTGCATATACGTTTTCGGTCGTAATCTGCTAGTAACTTGGCTGCGTTTTTGCTGTTTTAATTGATGATTGTAGAGAGGCTTGTACCGTGGTTTCTGAGTTGTTCTTGATAAATGGAAGGATTACCAGCATGGATGGTAAAACACGGCGTCAAGAAATCTGCTTGTTGTTAAAACACAACGTCAAGAAATCTGCTTGCTGTTAAAACACAATGTCCAGCAATCTGCTTGTTGTTAAAACACAGCGTCAAGGAAATCTGCTTGCTGTTAAAACACAATGTCAAGAAATCAGCTTGCTGTAAAAACGCAATGTCAAGAATCCTCCAGCAATCTGCTTGCTGTTAAAACACAGCGTCAAGAAATCTGCTTGCTGTTAAAACACAATGGCCAGCAATCTGCTTGTTGTTAAAACACAGCGTCAAGAAATCTTCTTGCTCTTAAAACACAATGTCAAGAAATCTGCTTGCTTTTAAAACACAATATCAAGAATCCTCCAGCAAATCTGCTGACTTAAAACACAATCAGATTTGTTAAACTTCAGTATAAAACAACCTGTTGTAAAACACATTATGATGTAATTTAATCATCAAAAAACACAATGTGATGTAATGTGACATAGACAACAACATAAAACACATTCAGAGTGTTAAAAATGCAAAAAAAACTGTTAAAACACAACCTGATTATATATTGACTTCAGAGTGTTAAAACACACTGACTTCAACCTCTCTGACTGGTAAAACACATCACCAAGACCTGCTGATAGTTTTCCAGATAAACACATTGACCTCCAGATTTGAATTCGAAAACAACAAAAATTCCAAAAATCATGGAATGTTAGTTAGTGAAAAATAAATTCCAAAAATAAAATTAAAATGTGAAATTACATAGTTGCCCTTTTAGTTAAAATAACTCAAAGCCACATGTCCAATTCTCATTACTTCCTAGACTTTCTAGGAAAAATAGACTTTTCACCCAACTCCTACTATATATATATATATATTGTATCATGTATTTATAACCTAGACATCGAAAAGTAAAAAAAGAAGAAACCCTCTTTGTTGCCGGTGGACGTAGGTTGCCTCCATAACCGAACCACGTAAATCTTGTGTTTATATTTAATTTTCTACACATGATATTTTTATTATTGTTTGTGTGTGTCGCATGAAATATTGCAGAAGCATATCGTATTTGCCATAGCATTTGTGGTTTATACTTTTGCCGCCATCGTGTTCGAAGTAGTTGCCGTCAAAGATTTTGAGAACCAAAGCAAGGTATTGAATTATTTGAGTTAGCAAATAAGAAAAATAGCAACAACATACACTCACGTTTTCAAGGTACAACAATATTCATTAATATTTGTTGTTGTTTATTGTTTTTTTTCAAACAGAAGCAAACTAGGACGAATTAGGTTTGTTTATTATGGTTTGATTACAACTTTGATTAGGGTTGGATTGGTTACAAATAATATTATTTATTATTTGGGCCGTTATTCCGCTGTGTATTTTGGTCCGGTTGATTACTCGTTTTGTTACTTGTGTCACTTCTCGTGTTATATTCGTTTTAGTAATTAAATAGAAATACCGTCAGGTTCTAAAGGCCCGAGCCGTAGTATTGTTTGAATTACTTAATCCTGTACCAACTCCATTTAGGTCAGCCGCGAGCGTGTGAGTGCGAAGTAATACCTAACAAGTGGTATCAGAACTAGTGTTGGCTCTCAATCTTTGATTTCCGGTATTATGGCTGCTGAGGGTAAACCGAAGATCGAGAAGTTTGATGGACAAAACATTGGATGGTGGAAGATGCAAATCACGGATTTGCTGATACAGAAAGATTTGGATGCGGCTTTAGAGAAAGCACCTGATAATCTGTGGCGGATCTAGAAAACTTTCATAGGGGTAACGTCTTAAAAGAAAGGGGTAACGAAATCGAAAAAACGTTAAGAAAAGGTCATATTTTTCTAAAATTTACACTACCGCCGGAGCGCCAAGGGGTAGCGGAGGCTACCCCTTCTCATATGGTACATTCGCCCCTGCTGATAATCCTACAACAGAATGGCTAGCTATTGACAAGAAGGCGAAGTCAACGATTAGACTTGCTTTGTCTATGAACGTGGCGTACAACATCTTAGAAGAAACCACAGCAGGTGGAATCATGGAGGCGTTTTCAAACATGTACGAGAAGCCATCGGCTGCAAACAAGGTGTTCCTAATTCGTGAGTTAGTAAACACACGCATGAAGGAGGGAGGCTCCGTTACTTCACACATAAACACCTTTAACACTCATCTGGCACATTTGTCATCAGTGAAATTCAAGCTTGATGATCAATTGCAAGTTTGCCTACTTTTATCTTCAATACCTGACAGTTGGTCAAGAACGATCACTACAGTTACAGATTCAGTTAATTTGGATGCTTTGACTTTCAACAAAGTTCTTGATGTGATTTTGAATGAAGATTCAAGAAGGAGGAATAATGGAGAGTCAACAAGCTCTTTGCTAAGTGCTGAAGATAGAGGACAAAGCAACAAGAGAGGAAGCAACGAGGGCAGATCAAAATCTAGGAAAAGAAGTAAGTCTAGACCTAGAAAAGATGTTACTTGCTAGACCTAGGAAGGCCACATCAAAATTGTGTCGCTGAACGTATGAATAGGACTTTTAATGAGAGAGCCAGAAGCATGAGGCTAAATGATGGTCTTCCTAAAACCTTCTAGACTGATGTAGTTAATACTGCTGGTTATTTGATAAACTGAGGACCTTCGGTTCCTTAATAATGTATAAGAGTACCTGGATCTAAAGCTCAAACAGGCTGAAAATATTACTACTATAAAAAATCAAGGGAAAGAGTGACAAAGAGGCACATCAAATCTTGTCTACAGAATTCATCAAAGTGAATAGACTTGAAGATTTTGCCAAAAATGTCAGTAAAAAGGCTTCTCAAGGACCAGTTAGCAACCCTGACGTGGAAAGGAATTAAGGGAAGACTATCTGGACTTCATCATGAAGAATAAGCCATATAGAGCTTCAAGAGCTCATTTTACTGGATGGTCTTTTGAGGCCCTTCTGGAAGAAATAGCCAGAATTGAGATGATGAATCTCAATCCAGATATCAAGCAGACTCTTCCCAACTGGGCTGCAGGTAGAAAACCTATTGGCTTAAAAGCATTTGAACCAGAAGAATGAAAGAAAAGATGGTGGTTGCCAAATATAGAAATATGCAATCAATGGCTAAGTGGTATGTGCCAAAAATCAAGGCGACTTACAAGAAGCTTGAAGCTTCAAGTGCTAAGGATCCCTCAGTCCCAAGAAAGCCAAATTATAAAGACTTACCTATCAGTTCAAAGGATATCATATTTGAACTTCCATCTGCAAAACAAGCCTCTTCATTGGTGAGAAGCCATCTTAAAAGACAAAAGGATATGTCTGCAGATGATGTAAAAAAATTGAAGAGGACATCATGAAGGAAGGGATAAAAAACAAGATTATGTATGAACTTCCTGATGCCAATCAAGCTGATCTGATAGGTCAAGTCATGAGAATACAAATCCCTTCACCTCTTCCAATAACATCACTCCCAGTAAACCTCATTACCTCTAAATTTCAAAAGTGGTCCTCAGACAAAGTCAGCCACGAATTGACTCTGGTCAGGGCAAATGGGGAAGTGCAAAAGACTTCAATGAACAACACCATGAGCGCCAAAGTTGAAGATCTGCAAGATTTACTTAATTTTCCTCTCGAAAAGGATGATGATGGCTCATTATCTGAAAGATTTGAACAACAATTCAAGGCACAAATCAATATAATGTTAAAGAATAGGACTAAAAGTTGATCCAATAAACATCTGTTTTGGCATCATCTATTCTAGGGGGGATTGTTGGACCTATAAAAAAAAGATGATATCCAAAAGCCAAAGCATGATCCACTTATCAAGAAATAAGCAAAAGATTGAACCAGTCTCTCCCCAAATATAGTGAATCTTGAACACCTATTCGGGAAATCTGTTTAAGAGCATGGCTAACATCTGATGAAGACTTGGAACCGATGTTCAAGAGTACCAACATCTGTTGAAGGCTAGTATGTCACACCCCGACCACGTAAAACAACAAATCGTGGCAAAAACGTCGGGAAGTGTTGTAACAGAATTATTGTTTCATAACACATGGAAATTAAAATTTTGTTTTATTGATTTAAAAGTAGTTACAATGTCTTAACAAATCAAGAAACATAACATAATTAACTAGTCTTGCGTCTTTTAATGTCACTAAGGCCCAAGTCCGCCTAAGTGTATCTTGATCAATCCTAAGCATCATTTCCTGAAACACATGTGAAAATAGGTACGTCAGCATAAAAATGCCTGTGAGATACATAGGTTTTATTGATTTAGGATTCATGACTTGTAAGTTTAAAGAAAATGTTTAACAAAAGTAGTCATGAACCTTATAAAATGTTTTTCTTTTATAAATCATATAAAAATCTATAAGAAAACAGATGATATAAAAGAAATATGCATGGTTAAATAATTAACCAAGTAAAAATGAATTTGTATAAAATGTGTTGTTTGTAAAACAATGTTTGTTAAAGATATGTTAATTGTGAAAAATGAAATATGTCAAAATTGAAATGGTTTAAATAACGCTACGATATGTAATATCATAAAAACACTTATATATAGAAAGTACCAGCGGCGTATCCACCATGCTTTTATCATATTACACACGTCTCGCTACTTAAATCACTTACCCAAACAAACCACCAATGTAAAAATGTTCATGTATAACTAAAGGTAATGTTTAAACAAATGTTGAAATGTTATTGTGTAAACAAATGTAATGTATAGTGAATAAAGCATTTATTGATTAAATGCATTTACTCAACCCTATAAGAAAGAAATGTACAAAACAATGCATTTGATAAATTATAATCAAGAGTTATGCTTGTAAAATAATGCATGCTTTACTGATACAAACACTTATGTGGTATGTTAAACGTCTACATCCAAGCCTTGAGACTGTAGGATAAACCCTAGAACAAAGTCAAAGGTCTACCTAGAAATGTTTTTGGATTCGGTCATTCCTTCCACCCAAAAAAACCTAGGATTTCAGGAATGGGAGTTGTCAAGTCCTATGGTACCACTACCTACTACCGAGCGGCATGATCGGTGTTAATGAATGTATTAGTTTCGTTAAAAAACCAAATGTTATACCAAATGTAAGCATGTTTTATGAAAATAATGTACCTAGTATGCTAAGTAAATATACAAGGTATAGATGTAAAACAATGTGCTCATATGCTGAGTAAATATATGTAACAGAAATGCAATGTAAAACAATGTGCTAGCATGCTAAGTAAACATACATAGCAAAACATAATGAAATCATGTACTATAAGTGTACTAATGAACATAGCAAGCATATGATATAAAAACATGGAAAGCACGAAAGTAACAAGTAGGCACATGTGTTTCACCCCAAAACAGTTTGAAAAACAGTAAAAGAGGGGACTATGTACTCACTTGAGGTGCTTAGAAGTCTTGACCAACAACCAAGCAAAGCTAGAGGGATCACGTAAATCAAACGGAACCTAATATAGGTAACTATGTAAATAACCGGACCTAAATCGGGAGATTGGATAGAATGAGGTTTTGTAAACCAAATGAGTATAGAAACTCATGTAATATGGTTTAACAAAGCCTACATTCTAAAACGAAACTTATCCTAAGTGCTTACGACCCATTACGACTCGTTTAAGTAGCTTTATGCTACTTTAACGCGTCGTTCGCGTAAAACGCGTTCGGACCGCCTAACTAGTCCTATGACAAGTAAAATATGCCTTAACATGTTTAATATTGGTGCCTAACCAGTTTATATGTCAAAATTTAGGTTACATATGCTTAAATGAATTTATGCGTAAAAAGGGTATTTTGGTCATTTTCCTAAGACATATAAACTACCTATCATACAACTAACTAAACGACGTGACCATAAGGTATAACCTCGGAAGGTTATTCCCTATACAACTATGGTCACCTAATGTGTTTGGTCGGATCCTAATGATCGACCAATCGGGTCGGGTTCGAAAGTCTAAGCGGTTGTTTAGACCGCTTATCTTACGACCCTATATAAGCACTAAACCTAAAGTGACGAGCTAAACATGTTAAAACATGTTTAACGAAGTTTGAAAACAGGTTTGGTATCAAAACAAAGGGTCTTGATACCTAAAAGTAGTTTGGTTACAAAATACGCAAGGATACGCATTTTGACCGAAACTACGACACGCCACTATGCCTAGATAACGTGGTAATCAGTAGGTATAGTCATAAGAGACTAAAACCATCGTGATTACGCTCACGTTATGAAGTTCAAACGAACTTCGTGTTGACCATAAACTGGTCAATGCAGAAAGTCAAACAAAGTTTGACTTTCACGCTAAAAATGCGTAAAAGAACGAAAGAATACTTACAACGGGTCCAAGAATGGAAGTTTGATTCCAAATATTCTCAGGTATGAAGTGAAAATCACCTCAACTTAGAGAAATTTCAGAATCAAGTGTGAGTTGGGAGTGAAATGGGTGGGGGTATTTATATAAACCCAAGAACCGTTAAGATCGTTCCTCGATAAACGAGCATCAATCTGGACCGTCCAAGTGGGCACAAGGTTTTGGAATACTAGGGGTGCCCCAAAACCATCAAATGATATTGCAAATGTTACAAAATAGCCCCTAAACTTCAAGATAAATGCTGAAAATGGACCTGCAATTGCTGAAAATGAGTTTATGCCAAGATGAGGCCGTGGCATTACGCCACGGCAAAGCCATGTGGTGGTGGCGCAGCGCCACCATGTGCCAGTTCCCAGAAAGTTTGCCAAAATGGCAGAAATGGTCCCTGCACATGTTTAAGGCCTGTTTTGATGCGTTTAAACCCCGTTAACCTCATTTCAAGGCTCTAAAATGAAGTTTAAGTATAGGGAACATGAAACATGCTCAAAAATATCCCGGATGTCGGTTCGTTTGGCCGTACGGTTGCGTTATTCAGTTAATTACGACGAAACACGAACGAACGCGAAAAACGATCCAAATTACGCGACGAATGGATTTTGATCAAGCCAATCACTAAAATAAAATATTTTAATGATTACATAAATTTTTGGATGTCCGGATGTATTCAGAACGTAAGATATGCGCGAAAATGCAAACTTATGCACTTTTTGACGCTTTTAGTCCCTATTTATCAAGAAAGTTTATTTTAGCGCACCAAACACCTCAAAGACTATTTCTAAGCTATGTAAAGGATATTTAGGGCATATATAACTTATGATCAAGTTCCGGAATATTCGTTACAGTACGAATCGGCATACTTTCGCAGTTTGTCGAAATTAGTCCTTGTAAGCGAATAAACTTGATTTCGGCATACCAAACCTTCCAAAACTTATTTCTAAGTTATGTAAAGGTTATTTAAGGTATGTTAAGCCTATTTCACTGTTCTAGAGTGTTTGTTGCTTTAAAATGGTTATATTTACGCATCAGTTCGCGTATAACCTTCCAGAAAGCGATTTAAAGCTCGAAATCGAACAAGAATTGATATGTGCAAATGATACACATATTTATACAAATCCCAAGTAGAAATACAATATTTCATTGGTTTGGTATTTCTTTGATGGCCGTAGAGGCACAGGTGTCACAGTCTCCCCTACTTCATGAAATTTCGTCCCGAAATTTTATTTAGAGGAAACTTGTGAGAGTTTGAAACATGAAGTTGAAAAGATCAAACAACACTGGTTAGAGTCCTGAACTTCTAGTAACTTTAAATAGCATCATGCTTGCAATGTGGGAGGGACACATATGTACAAGTATATAAAGCGTTATTGGTGCGTCCACCGTACCTCCATTACATTGTTCACGTTTCGTTATTGTTGTCACTATCAGTTCTTACACATGAAAAATCTTACTGGGTTCCTGTGCACTGAATTTCATAATTATGTACACGTCCATAATTATGTAATTCCTTGCATAGTCCTCACAGTGCATTTTATAATGTGTAGGGGAAAACCAAATGAATAGACTTGTGATGAGCGTGACTAGACCACCATATGGTCCTTTTAATTAAATCGATAAATGATTTAAATAGACTACCAAGGAGTCCGTTTAGCCATATCACCACATGTCATTCTTAACTAGATTCTAAATCAATCTTTTGACTTAGACCCCTCAAGGGGGTCTCTTTGAATTATGGAATGGTACTATATAATCCAAGGGTCTTAACTATTACATAGAAGCCCATTAAGGATTTAAGATAGTACCTTTGGATATCCTACTGTGAATCCCTCATATGAAGATATGGAAGATTCTACGAGGATTTGGATAACAAATTATCCAGATTAATAAAAAAACACAAAAGAAAACACATAATCACAAAATTGGTTAACTTGATCTTCAATTTGTTATCATTTTGTTAATTTGTTTTGTTTATAAGAGCACATGTATTTAAAGCACACTAAGTATCCAATCCGTGGATTTCGATTGGCACTTTAAATATTTCAAGAATCTAACTATGAAGATAGGAAGATTAAAAAGGAAAATTCGATTTCGATTACGAGGAATCGTAATATTCGAATTAAAAATTCAATTAAGGATTCTGATTTAAGCAATAATCATCCACAAGGATCTAATTGTGAAGATAAGAAGATCCCATATGGATTTTGGGATTTGAAAAGCGGGAGGCGTTTCAAAACCTTGCACTAGACGTGCTTAAGTCGATACACGAGGTAGAATGCTCATGAAGTTGAGGTGCTGGATATGCCAAGGCGACATATGAAGCAGAATTTGAAGGTTAAGTCAATGCATGAGAAAATGTTTTTGAAACTATGCATGGGGTTCTTTTAGAAATGTGTTTAATGTTTTCGAAACCTTACATAATACTTTTTGAAATCATAAAGAAGGTGTACTAGGTAAGTATATTTATAAAATGTTTTAAAATCATGCGAGATGAATTTTGAAATTATGTATAAGGTTTTTGAAAACATGAATGATGCTTTTGAAATCATGCACTTGATATATTAAGTAAATAGATTATGTTAAAATTGTTTTCAAACTATATGGAATATTTTGAAATCATGAACGTTGTTTTTGAAAAGCATATATTATGTATGTTGTTATGAAACCAGAATGAAATGATATGGGTACGAGATTGGAAAATACCTTAGTTTTCTAACCAAGGATTCAAAGGCACAGATGTGCAAAAGGCATAATTACTCAAAATGTCACTTTATTTTCTGTACTTCGTTTCTTAGAATGAAACGAGTACTTAGAATTTTCGAGGAAATCATGAGCGATCACAAGAATGGGGGAATTACAAGAGTAGTTTGTTTAAAGAACATAATCCTTGATGTAGGTATCATAGGGGAATGCCATATACACATGTAACTATACTTGTACATCAGAATTGTGAACAACAATTTCTTTATAAACTAAACATAGTGTTTCAGAGTTCAACAGAGAAAACAAAAGCAGTAGATTCAAATTATTCAAAGTAGCAACATCTTCTAATCAACCAAATGCTCATCCATGGGTTGAATTTGCATTGACAATATTTGGGCATTTGTTCCTGAAATGGCTCGTCTCGCCACAGTTATAGCACGATCCAAGTGGAAAGCGAGCTTGAGCATGGTTGGCTTAGAGTTGAGTAGCAGCAAGATTTGCAACAGCTTTGTTTTGGATAGCAAAGCGGCACACATCAACCAAATGTCCTCATCGTCCACAGTGGGTACATTTGAAACGTGGTGTTTGATCTGGATGATGACGGTTGCATCGATTGCACAAGGAAGCAGTTCCCAAGTACGGCTTCTTGGCTGGTGGTGCTGCCACCTGGCTAGGTCCTGCTTGATTTGGTGCAACTGTTGCAGGTTTCTTTGAAGCTTTACGCTTCCTTGACCTTTAGAAGGCTTGGCTTCTGCTTCTTTCGATGCTTCTTGGGTGACTTCATTATTGAGACGAGACATGGCGACACCTAAATCCACATACTTTAGGATTACTTCGCCTATTCGCTGGGCAAATTTGGCATTTTGCTTGGACATTTGAGTGTCGCTGCGATGAAGAGATATTCTGGAGGAAGTGAAAGACATAGGTGGAAACAAGTGAAATGTCATTGGAAAAAAAATCAAAACGGAATGACAACGCATAAAAATTGCGATCATTTGTTTGTTACCTAAGGCAAACAAATGAGACGGTGACTAATCAAAGTAAGCGGGTCATAATAATGTATCGCGAAGACATGCTTTAGCCTATAAGTGGACACTCACCCTAAGAGTTCCCAGGTAAGAGTGACTGGTCCGATTATGTGGATTTGTACGAACACTCTAGCCTTAGACAGAAAACCCAGAGTACAGGCATCCACCCTTCCAGATTGCACGTGTTCACATTATAAGACCCAACTTTGATGAGATTTTGAAAACTTAGAGGGTTCAAAACCTTATCATAAATCATCCTAGAAAAGATGATTGATTTTCGAAGCGGATTCGAAATTTGTGTTCTTGTTGTGGTTGTCAGCTAAGGATAAGCGACGGTATTGTTTTAAGATCTAAACACAAGAATCTTGTGTTAGGGTCCTAGGAAGGTTATAGACTAGGTCAAAGCTTTACTAATAACCTAATTCCCTATAACCATGAGCTCTGATACCAACTCTTCTGTCACACCCCGACCACGTAAAACAACAAATCATGGCGGAAACGTCGGGGAGTGTTGTAACAGAATTATTGTTTCATAACACATGGAAATTGAAATTTTGTTTTATTGATTTAAAAGTAGCTACAATGTCTTAACAAACCAAGAAACATAACATAATTAACTAGTCTTGCGTCTTTTAATATCACTAAGGCCCAAGTCCGCCTAAGTGTATCTTGATCAATCCTATGCGTCATTTCCTGAAACACATGTGAAAATAGGTACGTCAGCATAAAAATGCCTGTGAGATACATAGGTTTTATTGATTTAGGCTTCATGACTTGTAAGTTTAAAGAAAATGTTTAACAAAAGTAGTCATGAACCTTATAAAATGTTTTTCTTTTATAAATCATATAAAAATCGATAAGAAAACAGATGATATAAAAGAAGTATGTATGGTTAAATAATTAACCAAGTAAAAATGAATTTGTATAAAATGTGTTGTTTGTAAAACAATGTTTTGTAAAGATATGTTAATTGTGAAAAATGTAATATGTCAAAATTGAAATGGTTTAAATAACGCTACGATATGTAATATCATAAAAGCACTTATATATAGGAAGTACCAGTGGCGTATCCACCATTCTTTTATCATATTACACACGTCTCGTTACTTGAATCACTTACCCAAACAAACCACCAATGTAAAAATGTTCATGTATAACTAAATGTAATGTTTAAACAAATGTTGAAATGTTATTGTGTAAACAAATATAATGTATAGTGAATAAAAGCATTTATTGATTAAATGCATTTACTCAACCCTATAAGAAAGAAATGTACAAAACAATGCATTTGATAAATTATAATCAAAAGTTATGCTTGTAAAATAATGCATGCTTTACTGATACAAACACTTATGCGGTATGTTAAACGTCTACATCCAAGCCTTGAGACTGTAGGATAAACCCTAGAACAAAGTCAAAGTTCTACCTAGAAATGTTTTAGGATTCGGTCATTCCTTCCACCCAAACAAACCTAGGATTTCAGGAATGGGAGTTGTCAAGCCCTATGGTACCACTACCTACTACCGAGCGGCATGATCAGTGTTAATGAATGTATTAGTGTCGTTAAAAAACCAAATGTTATACCAAATGTAAGCATGTTTAATGTAAATAATGTACCTAGTATGCTAAGTAAATATACAAGGTAGAGATGTAAAACAATGTGCTCATATGCTGAGTAAACATATGTAACAGAAATGCAATGTAAAACAATGTGCTAGCATGCTAGGTAAACATACATAGCAAAAGAAATGCAATGTAAAACAATGTGCTAGCATGCTAAGTAAACATACATAGCAAAAGAAATGCAATGTAAAACAATGTGCTAGCATGCTAAGTAAACATACATAGCAAAACATAATGAAATCATGTACTATAAGTGTACTAATGAACATAGCAAGCATGTGATATAAAAACATGGAAAGCACGAAAGTAACAAGTAGGCACATGTGTTTCACCCCAAAACGGTTTGAAAAACAGTAAAAGAGGGGACTATGTACTCACTTGAGGGTTCTTAGAAGTCTTGAACAACAACCAAGCAAAGCTAGAGGGATCACGAAAATCAAACGGCACCTAATATAGGCAACAATGTAAATAACCGGACCTAAATCGGGAGATTTGATAGAATGAGGTTTTGTAAACCAAATGAGTATAGAAACTCATGTAATATGGTTTAACAAAGCCTACATTCTAAAACAAAACCTATCCTAAGTGCTTACGACCCATTACGACTCGTTTAGGTAGCTAGTCCTATGATCGCGTAAAACGCGTTCGGACCGCCTTACTAGTCCTATGACAAGTAAAATATGCCTTAACATATTTAATATTGTTGCCTAACCAGTTTAGATGTCAAAATTTAGGTTACATATGCTTAAATGAATTTATGCGTAAAAAGGGTATTTTGGTCATTTTCCTAAGGCATATAAACTACCTATCATACAACTAACTAAACGACGTGACCATAAGGTATAACCTCGGAAGGTTATTCCCTATATAACTATGGTCACCTAATGTGTTTGGTCGGATCTTAATGATCGACCAAACGGGTCGGGTTCGAAAGTCTAAGCGGTTGTTTTGACCGCTTATCTTACGACCCTATATAAGCACTAAACCTAAAGTGACGAGCTAAACAAGTTAAAACATGTTTAACGAAGTTTGAAAACAGGTTTGGAATCAAAACAAAGGGTCTTGATACCTAAAAGTAGTTTGGTTACAAAATATGCAAGAATACGCATTTTGGCCGAAACTACGACTCGCCACTATGCCTAGATAACGTGGTAATCAGTAGGTATAGTCATAAGAGACTAAAACCATCGTGATTACGCTCACGTTATGAAGTTCAAATGAACTTCGTGTTGACCATAAACTAGTCAATGCAGAAAGTCAAACAAAGTTTGACTTTCACGCTAAAAACGCGTAAAAGAACGAAAGAATACTTACAACGGGTCCAAGAATGGAAGTTTGATTCCAAATATTCTCAGGTATGAAGTGAAAATCACCTCAACTTAGAGAAATTTCAGAATCAAGTGTGAGTTGGGTGTGAAATGGGTGGGGGTATTTATAGAAACCCAAGAACCGTTAAGATCGTTCCTCGATAAACGAGCATCAATCTGGACCATCCAAGTGGGCACAAGGTTTTGGACTACTAGGGGTGCCCCAAAACCATCAAATGCTATTGCAAATGTTACAAAATAGCCCCTAAACTTCAAGATAAATGCTGAAAATGGACCTGCAATTGCTGAAAATGAGTTTCTGCCCAGATGAGGCCGTAGCGTTGCACCACGGAAAAGCCATGTGGTGGTGGCGCAGCGCCACCATGTGCCAGTTCCCAGAAAGTTTGCCAAAATGGTAGAAATGGTCCCTGCACATGTTTAAGGCCTGTTTTGATGCGTTTAAACCCCGTTAACCTCATTTAAAGGCTCTAAAATGAAGTTTAAGTATAGGGAACATGAAACATGCTAAAAAATATCACGGATGTCTGTTCATTTGGCCGTACGGTTGCGTTATTCGGTTAATTACGACGAAACACGAACGAACGCGAAAAAACGATCCAAATTGCGCGACGAATGGATTTTTATCAAGCCAATCACTAAAATAAAATATTTTAATGATTACATAAATTTTTGGATTTCCGGATGTATTCAGAACGTAAGATATGCGCGAAAATGCAAACTTATGCACTTTTTGACGCTTTTAGTACCTATTGATCAAGAAAGTTTATTTTAGCGCACCAAACACCTCAAAGCCTATTTCTAAGCTATGTAAAGGATATTTAGGGCATATATAACTTATGATCAAGTTCCAGAATGTTCGTTACAGTACGAATCGGCATACTTTCGTAGTTTGTCGAAATTAGTCCTTGTAAGCGAATAAACTTGATTTCGGCATACCAAACCTTCCAAAACTTATTTCTAAGTTATGTAAAGGTTATTTAAGGTATGTTATGCCTATGTCACTGTTCTGGAGTGTTTGTTGCATTAAACTGGTTATATTTGCGCATCAGTTCGCGTATAACCTTCCAGAAAGCGATTTAAAGCTCGAAATCGAACAAGAATTGATATGTGCAAATGAAACACATATTTATACAAATACCAAATATGAAATACAATATTTCGTTGGTTTGGTATTTGTTTGATGGCCGTAGAGGCACAGGTGTCACATAGCATCTGTTGAAGACCAAAGCCCTGATCAAGCCAAAGGTCTGATGAAGAAGACCAAACATCTGTTAGGTCGAACAGATGTTCGGACAACTGCAACAGAGGATAGCTTAGACAATGGTTTCTCAAAGTAACAATATTTATCTCATCAATGTTTAGTATAGCCTATATTAGATGATAAGATTTGCTCAAATTTTTGCAAACCTCTGAGAATCTTTTCTATTAGGAATGTTAGATGTCACTATCAGGGTGAGGTCAGAAAATCACAGAACAACGCTTTCATACTTGTATGAATATATCACACCTGTTAGTGATCTATTTATCACACACATCAAATTTTCTCTTGTACAAACTGATTTGTTTGTGTGATTAGTAAAGGAGGAGTCTATAGAGTCAGTCGAGTTGTAAAACATTTGAATCTTTGATGATTGATGAAAAACTATCGTTGATGATGACTTCCATTTTGTGAATATTATTGTGGTAATCAATACTTGTTTGCAAACAAACAAACAAACTCAATTTTTATCACATATCCTGAGATATCTTCGTGGCACCTAGTTTTAGTGTTTATTGTTTCCTCTGATGTCTTGTCTTGAACTATATGTCTACAATAAAGCTTTAGCTAACCGAATGATTGCAACTCAACTACTAGTTCTCATATTCTCCTTGAAAATTTAATTACCTCATGGAAAACTAAGAAACATTAGTTTGTTTCTCGATCTTCTACAAAGGCTGAGTAACGTGCTATGGTTGTGACTACTTATGACATTTTTTAGTTACATTTTCTTCTTGCATATATGAATGTAAATATTTCTCCACCCACTCCTTACCAATGTTTTGACAACAAAAGTGTGATATAGATTGTGATGAATTTTGTTTTACATGACTAGACGTCGTATATTTAGATCTACTGTCATTTCACTCACCATCATTTCTAGCTTGGAACCATCTCTCTACCATATGTTTCATTTTTTGTGATAGGCTTTCATCAATCCCTTTAGCTATGTTAACACCAGATATTATGTTCTGTATTCATTCTTACTTTCCTTTGTTGTTCCTCTATTTATTCTTATTTTCCTTTGTTTCATTGTAATTGATTTTTGTAAGTCCACGTGACCGAACCAATTCGTTTGATTAAAGCGTTCAACGTACGGAATCCATTAAACACGATATGATAAATCAACAATTAAGAATACAGATCTGAATATAATCTCAAGATTGAATTGATCTTGTCAAACCCTAGATTCTGTTACATGTGTGAAAGTGAATTCCCCTAGAATCTCTAAAATTGTCACACCCCGATTACGTAAAACAACAAACCGCGGCGGAAACGTCAGGGAGTGTTGTAACAGAATTATTGTTTCACAACACATGGTATTTAAAGTTTGGTTTTATTTATTAATTTTTTACATTGTTTTGGAGATAACATAAACATAATATAAATTAAACTGTCTTTCATAGTTTTAAGTCACTAAGGCCCGAGTCCGCCTAAGTATGTCACAGTCATCATCAAACATTAGCTCCTGAAACACATGTGAAAATAGGTACGTCAACATAAAAATGCCTGTGAGTTTCAGAGGTTTTGTTGATGAAGGATTCATGACTTGTAGTTAAAAAATGTTTAACAAAAGTAGTCATGAACCTTATAAAAATGTTTTCTTTTATAAAATCACATGAAAATCGAAGTGAAAATCAGATGATAATAATACAAGAATGATGCATGGTTAAATAAATAACCAAGTGAACATGAATTTTGTACAAAATGTGTCATTTGTAAAACATTGCCTTGTGTAAAATGTGTCATGTTCTTGTCCTTGTCGAAGTGGTTTATATAACGCTAAGATATGTAATATCATAAAAGCACTTATATATAGGAAGTACCAGCGGCGTATCCACCATGCTTTTATCACATTACACACGCCTTGTTATTTAAATCACTTATCGATATTCACCAAAAAATGTCTTGTTTAAACCAATGTCAAAATGTTATGTGTAACCAATGCCCAATGTCAAATGTAAACCATGTCTTGTATAATCAAATGTTATGTATGGCAAGTAAAAAGTATTTACTCAAACCATATGTATAATGTCAATGTGTAACCAAATGTCATGTATGGTGAATAAAGAGTATTTACTCAAACCGTATGTGAAAATGTACAAAACAATTTCTTTGAATAAACCTAAGTTTAAATCAAAAGTTACGTTTTGCATAAACCAATGCTTTATGGGTACAAACATTTATGTGGTAATGTTTATCGCATACATTCAAGCCTTGAGACTGTCGGATAAACCCTTAACAAGTTAAAGGTTTATCAAATATGTTTTTGGATTCTGTCATTTTCTACTTTCAAACAAACCTAGGAAGCCGGGAACGGGATTTGTCAAGTCCTATGGTACCATTACATACTACCGAGTGGCGTGATCAATGTTAATGAATGTCTTTTTGTCCCTTTAAACATACCAAATTTCATAACCAATGTAAGCATGTCATGTAAAAACTATGTACTAAGTATGCTAAGTAAACATACAAAGTAGAAATGTTCACGAAATCAATGTGCCCATATGATGAGTAAACATATGCAGCAGAAATGTAATGTAAATCAATGTGCCCATATGCTAAGTAAACATATGAAGCAAAAATATCTATGAAATCAATGTGCTAGCATGCTCAGTCAACATACATAGCAAAGCATAATTGAAATCATGTACTATATATGTACTAGGTGAACATTGCAAGCATATGTCATAAAAGCATGAAAAGCATGAAAGTAACAATGTAGGCACATGTGTATCACCCAAAAATATTTGAAAGCGGTATAAGAGGGGACTATGCACTCACTTGGGATTGCTTAATAGTCTTGAAATAAAGACCAATTAAAGCTCGGAGGATCACGGAATCAAACGGCACCTAGTATAGGTAACAATGTCAATAATCGGAACCTAAACCAGAGGATAGGATAGAATGAAGTTCTATAAATAAAATGAGTATTGGAACTCATATGGCAAGATTTAATAGACCTAGCATTCTGATTAGAAAGTTATCCTAAGTGCTTTTGACCCGTTTCGACTCGTTAAGGTAGTTTAAGCTACTTTAACATATCGTTTGTGTAAATATAAGGTCGTATGGTTATTTTTGTCATATGTTAAGTCTTACATGCCCAAACATGTTTAAAATTTTTATTAAATCAGATTAGATGTCAAAAGTTTGATTACATATGTTAAAAATGAATTTATGCTCGAAAAGGGTATTTTGGTCATTTTTAATGGGCATATAAACGACCTAACGAATAACTAACCAAACAAGGTGACCATAAGGTATAACCTCAGTAGGTTATTCCCTACATAACTATGGTCATAAAATATGTTTGGTCAGATCCTAATGATCGACCAAACGGGTCGGGTTCGAAAGTCTAAGCGATTGTTAAGACCGCTTGACTTACGACCCTAAATAAGCACTAAACTAGTAGTGACGAGTTAAACATGTTAAAACATGTTTAACTAATTTGGTATCAAAACAAATTGTTTTGATACCTAAAAATAGTTCCGTCGTAAAATGCACATAAACATACATTTTGATCGAAACTTTGACTCGTCACTACGACTAGTCAACGTGGTAATCAGTAGGTATATAATCGCTGGAGATTATAAGCATCGTGATTATGATCGCGTTGCAAAGTTCAATTGAACTTTGATTTGACCAATTCATGGTCAAAACCGAAAGTCAAACGATAGTCAAACTGCTTGACTTTTAGCTTTTAATTGTTGAAAATAAATAACTAGCCATGAAAGAACACTTACACAATGTTCTAAGGCTGGAAATATGAACTAGAAACTCAGTTAGGAGGCATCCAATAATGGTAGCAACTCCACTTTGAGTTCAAGAGAGAAGAATGAAGAATGAGAAATGAATGAAGGTTTGAGGCTTGCTATTTATAGTTGTTGGAAAGTTGTAGGATCATGACAAGTGGATTAAGTGTTCCCCAAGCAATAATCTTGACGATACAAGTGTGTGGTCCATGTTAGAAGCTTTGGAGAAGTGTTAACTTAGTCACCAAACAATGAAAACCATCTAAGAACAAGTAGGAAACAAGCTGGCAGCTGAAAACCAGCTTGCTGTCGAACACAGGTGGTCACGTGGCATGACAGGAGAACCCCTCAGGGGTCGTGTGACGCGAGGGTGGGGCTGCAAGTTTCATAAATTTAATGTTTTAGTCCCTGCACACTATTAAGTGTATTTTCGACGCGTTTAACCCTTTTTAACAATTTTCAAGGCTGTACAAGGATGTTAAAGCATAGGGACTTGAAATATGCTTGGAAATATCATGGATGTCGGTTCGTTTGGTCGTACGGTCGCGTTTTTTGGTTAATTACGACGAAACTCGAACAAACGTGATAACGATCCAAATTAAGCGACGAATGGTATTTTTTGCATTCCTATCACTAAAATATAATATTTTAATGATTACGAAAATTTTTGGATGTCCAGATATGGTCAGAACGTAAGATATGCGCGTATATGCAAACGTCCGCAGTTTTTGACGCTTTTAGTCCCTGTGATCAAATAAGCGTATTTTCGCATACCGAACCCCTCAAAACTTATTTCCAAGCTATGTTAAGGGTATTTTGGGTATGTTTAGCTTATGATCTTGTTCCGGAGTGTACGCTGTGTCACACCCCGAAATTATCAGAGCTGGCGTGACTGGACTGGTATCTTCATTGCACAGCGGAAGTATTTGAGCTAAGACTTCTAGAAATTGAACGCCCGCTAAGTACTCGAAATCCCGTGGGATCTCCTATTCCAACCGTTCCATAGCTTTGAAAATGAAACTTGAGAAAGAACATGTGAAAAAGTCAACATAAAGTTGAACGAGTTCATTGTTTGTTTGTTTTGTATCAAATGCGTTTTAAAACACTTGTAATCTTGCATTTGAAAAGCCGTTTTGTGAGATCTTAATATCTCATAACATTTGAAATGTCATCTTTGTATATCGGTAACGAAATGTTTCCTGTTATGTTTATAAACCGATATATGTAACTGTTGAGTTTGTAAACCAGTAATGAAATGTTTTCTGTCGTATCTGTAAACTGGTATTGAAATGATTTATGTTATCTTTGTAAACCGGTATTGAAATGTTTTCTGATATCTTGTAATCCTGGTATATTCTGATTCATACATGGAGTCTGTTTAAGGATCTATCAGTGGGTAGCGAGCCCCCTGACATAATGTACCATAAGTAAATAACCAAACCGAGAACACTTTGTCATCATTTGGGATCACAAAAGCACTCCAGGGTATACCAACCAGGAGTGGGGCGTGCCTCAAGCCTAATAGATCTACACCTTTTGCACCTTGGTCACTAAGTGATTAATGGTTACTAATGTTATCTCCCTACTTTTGCACATTGATCATGTTATCTACTACTCCGTAACTAATATACCAATAGTTTTAGCATGTATTTCCCCTCGATGCTTTTGAAAACAAAACATTGAAAACAGTGAAAGAAGGGACATGAACTCACTGAGTTGTCTCGTTTTTCGTACGCAGACCAACCCAGTCCTATTGTTGTAACTTGGACATTCCCGTCCCTAGTCATGAAAATCATGCACGTTTCGTAAATACGTATTTGTTGTAAGAACCAGTAAGTTTAGCTTAAACCTTTTCATAAACCATTTGAGTTCGTTGAAATCATGTTGCGAAATGGTTTAGAAACATATGATTTTTGTTTCTCGAAACATTGTGTTTTTGCAAAACTTGCATGTCTTTCCACCCCCGAAAACATTTATAAAAATGTAAAACAGTAAAAAGTGCGGGTTATGAACTCACCTTGACATTCTTGTGCAAAGCTAGCTTAACGTGATTCCGTAGTGTCATTCCACGAATGTAATGTAGCTAGCGTGCATCTATAGTATTCCTAACAGGGAATAACTTATCAGTTTCTAGTTTAACGACGTAGTTAAACTACGTGTCCGAGCTCTACCGAGTCGTTAGCAAAACGACCCTACGAAGGAAGGTGTGAATATTTCGGTTTGAAATAACCAAACTATTGTTAGTTGATCCCGCTTATGACCGGGATAATACTAAGTCTCAAAAACGACTTAGTTTTCGAATGGTTTAGAATATATATGTATATATTTAAATATAAATATACTTACGTCGTCGTGTTAGTTGTCGCGAATAGAAGCGTGGATAATTATATATATATAGCTCGTTGTTATCGTATCGAGTCGGTTAATGATATCGTTTGTTATGAATCTTACGGCAAGGTGTCATACTTGGAGTAAAGACGTTTAAAATAAATATAAATAATTATATTTATTTTATAAAAGTATGCGAATTTCGTAAACTAGTAGCTCGTGTTTTGTCGAGATGTTATAACTTTGTTTTGGTAACTCACAAAACGTCGCCAAAAGTATAGATATACTTTATATTCATTTAGCGAAAATACTTCGATAGGCGTCGCTTATACAATATAGATATGTTTGGTATTTCGGATTTTTAACGAAAATTGGACAGAGTTTCCTCTGTTTTTAGGAATAACCCAACTATAAAAGTCGTCGTACTTTATCAAAATTCAACAATAATCAACGCAATGAAATCAAAATGTAATTTTTGCCGAAAATGTAATAATTCACTAACGTATAAGCGTAAACTAATAGGGTCGAGCTCGGTCGCGTAAACTAACTAAAAGTCTAACGAATCTATATATAAAGTTTAACGCACTGTTAAAACTTTACCGGGTCTGAGTTGACCACGTTTGACCTGTTTGACTGCGTGTTAACCAAGTCGTTGACTGAGTTGACTCATGAGTTGACTCATGAGTTGACCAGATCTGACCCGACCCGAACCGAACCGTTGACCTTTGTTGACCAGGTTGACCGAAAAAACCCGAAACTCAAAATCTGACCGTTGACTTGCGTTTGACCGAGACCCGAAATCTGACCGCGACTGAACTTGAATCTTGTTGAAGCTGAGACCTGAACCGAACTACAATCCGACCCGAACCCAAAATCAAAACAAGTTGAATATGTAATCACCACCATCGTTGCCGGACGGCAACTACCGTCGATAACCACCACCTAAAACGACAAAAACAGCCGAAGATTCTGATGATCTAGAGTGATCTGAAAAGAAATGAGAAGGTTGGAAGTTTTACCCGAACATGAATATCATCGGATTGCCGCCAGAAGTCCTCTCCGTCGCTCGAACCACTACAGTCGTGGCAGCTGCCTTCACTGCTAACATCATCATCGTCATCCTCATCAGCCCTATATCATTATCATCATCATCTCGACGGAAAACGGCTGGAGCTGGTCCGACCGGTAACTCGAGAGCGAACAACAAGAGGGGGGGGGGGGTTGTCGGAGAACACGACGACGTATGTATATTTATATTTAAATATATACATATATATTCTAAACCATTCGAAAACTAAGTCGTTTTTGAGACTTAGTATTATCCCGGTCGTAAGCGGGATCAACTAACAATAGTTTGGTTATTTCAAACCGAAATATTCACACCTTCCTTCGTAGGGTCGTTTTGCTAACGACTCGGTAGAGCTCGGACACGTAGTTTAACTACGTCGTTAAACTAGAAACTGATAAGTTATTCCCTGTTAGGAATACTATAGATGCACGCTAGCTACATTACATTCGTGGAATGACACTACGGAATCACGTTAAGCTAGATTTGCACAAGAATGTCAAGGTGAGTTCATAACCCCCACTTTTTACTGTTTTACATTTTTATAAATGTTTTCGGGGGTGGAAAGACATGCAAGTTTTGCAAAAACACAATGTTTCGAGAAACAAAAATCATATGTTTCTAAACCATTTCGCAATAGGATTTCAACGAACTCAAATGGTTTACGAAAAGGTTTAAGCTAAACTTACCGGTTCTTACAACAAATACGTATTTACGAAACGTGCATGATTTTCATGACTAGGGATGGGAATGTCCAAGTTACAACAATAGGACTGGGTTGGTCTGCGTACGAAAAACGAGACAACTCAGTGAGTTCATGTCCCTTCTTTCACTGTTTTCAATGTTTTGTTTTCAAAAACATCGAGGGGAAATACATGCTAAAACTATTGGTATGTTAGTTACGGAGTAGTAGATAACATGATCAATGTGCATAAGTAGGGAGATAACATTAGTAACCATTAATCACTTAGTGACCAAGGTGCAAAATGTGTAGATCTATTGGGCTTGAGGCACGCCCCACTCCTGGTTGGTATACCATGGAGTGCTTTTGTGATCCCAAATGATGACAAAGTGTTCTCGGTTTGGTTATTTACTTATGGTACATTATGTCAGGGGGCTCGCTACCCACTGATAGATCCTTAAACAGACTCCATGTATGAATCAGAACATACCAGGATTACAAGATATCAGAAAACATTTCAATACCGGTTTACAAAGATAAAAGAAATCATTTCAATACCAGTTTACAGATACGACAGAAAACATTTCATTACTGGTTTACAAACTCAACAGTTACATATATCGGTTTATAAACATAACAGGAAACATTTCGTTACCGATATACAAAGATGACATTTCAAATGTTATGAGATATTAAGATCTCACAAACCGGTTTTTCAAATGCAAGATTACAAGTGTTTTAAAACGCATTTGATACAAAACAAACAAACAAACTATGAACTCGCTCAACTTTATGTTGACTTTTTCACATGTTCTTTCTCAGGTTGCATTTTCAAAGCTATGGAACGGTTGGAATAGGAGAACCCACGGGATTTCGAGTACTTAGCAGGCGTTCAATTTCTAGAAGTCTTAGCTCAAATACTTCCGCTGTGCAATGAAGATACCAGTCCAGTCACGCCAGCTCTGACTCTGTTTTTGGAATAACCCGACTATAAAAGTCGTCGTACTTTATCAAAATTCAACAATAATCAACACAATGAAATCAAAATGTAATTTTCGCCGAAAATGTAATAATTCACTAACGTATAAGCGTAAACTAATCGGGTCGAGCTCGGTCACGTAAACTAACTAAAAGTCTAACGAAACTATATATAAAGTTTAACGCACTGTTAAAACTTTACCGGGTCTGAGTTGACCGCGTTTGACCTGTTTGACTGCGTGTTAACCAAGTCGTTGACTGAGTTGACTCATGAGTTGACCAGATCTGACCCGAACCGAACCGTTGACCTTTGTTGACCAGGTTGATTGAAAAACCCGAAACTCGAAATCTGACCGTTGACTTGCGTTTGACCAAGACCCGAAATCTGACCGCGACTGAACTTGAATCTTGTTGAAGCTGAGACCTGAACCGAACTACAATCCGACCCGAACCCAAAATCAAAACAAGTTGAATATGCAATCACCACCATCGTTGCCGGACGGCAACTACCGTCGATAACCACCACCTAAAACGACAAAAACAGCCGAAGATTCTGATGATCTAGAGTGATCTGAAAAGAAATGAGAAGGTTGGAAGTTTTACCCGAACATGAATATCATCGGACTGCCGCCAGAAGTCCTCTTCGTCGCTCGAACCACTACAGTCGTGGCGGCTGCCTTCACCGCTAACATCATCATCGTCATCATCATCAGCCCCATATCATTATCATCATCATCTCGATGGAAAACGGCTGGAGCTGGTCCGACCGGTAACTCGAGAGCGAACAACAAGAGGGGGTATACCAACCTGGAGTGCTTTTGTGATCCCAAATGATGAAAAAGTGTTCTCGGTTTGGTTATTTACTTATGGTACATTATGTCAGGGGGCTCGCTACCCACTGATAGATCCTTAAACAGACTCCATGTATGAATCAGAACATACCAGTATTACAAGATATCAGAAAACATTTCAATACCGGTTTACAAAGATAAAAGAAATCATTTCAATACCAGTTTACAGATACGACAGAAAACATTTCATTACTGGTTTACAAACTCAACAGTTACATATATCGGTTTATAAACATAACAGGAAACATTTCGTTACCGATATACAAAGATGACATTTCAAATGTTATGAGATATTAAGATCTCACAAACCGGTTTTTCAAATGCAAGATTACAAGTGTTTTAAAACGCATTTGATACAAAACAAACAAACAAACTATGAACTCGCTCAACTTTATGTTGACTTTTTCACATGTTCTTTCTCAGGTTGCATTTTCAAAGCTATGGAACAGTTGGAATAGGAGAACCCACGGGATTTCGAGTACTTAGTGGGCGTTCAATTTCTAGAAGTCTTAGCTCAAATACTTCCGCTGTGCAATGAAGATACCAGTCCAGTCACGCCAGCTCTGATAATTTCGGGGTGTGACACGTTGCTATACAAAACGGCAGACTTTTGCATTTTGATGCAAATAGTCCCTGTGATCGAATAAACTTGTTTTTGCCATACCAAACCCTTCAAAATTTATGTCTAAGTTATGTAAAGGTTATTTAAGGTATGTTAAGATTATGTCACTGTCCCAGAGTGTTTTTCGCGTTAAACTGATTAAGTTTACGCATCAGTTTGCGTATAACTTTCCAGAAAGCGGTTAAGAGTTTGAAATCGAACAAAAATCAAAACGTTTAAAATGTCAAACATAAATAAACAAATATTGGGATCAAAACACATTTTTATTGATATTTGAATTGTTCAGAGTTATACATGATTACACAAGCACATATGTCACAGTCTCCCCTACTTTAGGAAATTTTGTCCCGAAATTTATTTAGAGGAAACTTGTGAGAATAGATGTGGATATTCGTCTTCATTTGATCATCATGTTCCCAAGTAAATTCTAGGCCATTTAGATTCCCAGCGAACTTTGACAATTGGTATGCGCTTGCGTTTGAGCTTCTTGACTTCACGTTCCATAATTTCCATAGGTTTCTCAACGAAATGCATCGTGTTATCAACACGAATTTCATCAAGTGGTATGTGGAGGTTTTCATCAGCTAAACACTTTTTAAGATTGGAGACGTGGAAGGTTGGATGAACATTTCCAAGTTCAGGAGGTAGCTCTAGTCTGTAGGCCACTTTTCTGATTCTTTCAACGATCTTGAATAGTCCAACATATCTAGGTGCAAGTTTTCCTGTCTTTCCAAATATAATCACACCTTTCCAAGGGGATACCTTGAGTAGGACATAATCACCGACTTGAAATTCCAAGGGCTTGCGTCGTCTATCTGCGTAACTCTTCTGACGGCTTCTAGCTGTCTGTAGGTTATCGCGAATATTTTTTACTTTGTTTGTAGTCTATAGAATAAATTCAGGTCCAGTAAGTTGAGCTTCACCTATCTCATTCTAGCATAATGGTGAACGACATTTTCGACCGTATAAAGCTTCGAAAGGAGCCATGTTGATGCTGGAGTGATAACTATTGTTGTAGGAGAATTCAAGCAACGGTAGATACAAATCCCAACTACCACCAAAATCGATCACACAAGATCTAAGAATATTCTGCAGTGTCTGGATTGTTCTTTCAGATTGACCGTCCGTTTAAGGATGATAAGCTTTGCTCAAATTAAGTTGGGTTCCCATGGCAGATTGCATGGTTCTCTAAAAGTGAGACGAGAATCGAGCATCTCTATCAGATATAATGTTCAAATGAACACCATGTCGGGATACAATCTCATCCACATAGATTTTAGCGACTTTGTCAGCTGATAGATCCTCACGGATCGGCAACAAATTTGCTGACTTTGTTAGACGATCAACGACTACCCAAATGGTGTCATGACCTCTTTTAGTGCGTGGCAATTTGGTAATGAGATCCATAGCAATGTTTTCCCATTTCCAAATTGGTATCTCTGGTTGCTCCAATAATCCAGAGGGATGTTGATATTCTGGCTTTACCTTGAGATAAGTAAGGCATTTGGACACGTATAAGGCAATGTCTTTCTTCATACCTTGCCACCAGTACTGGGTTCGAAGATCCTTATACATTTTGTCTGCACCAGGATGGATAGAATAACGAGATTTATGGGCTTCATCCATTAACAAGGTGCGAAGATTGTCTTGCTTTGGAACCCACAAACGGTCCATGAAATAATATAGTCCATTGTCTTTTAGTTCAAGATCAGGCTTAAGATGATATGGTAATTCCTTACGCATCAAGTCTTGTGTAACACAAGTATGTTGTGTCGGAGAAATGCGGGTTTGAATGTCAGATTGAACCTGAACACAGTGAAGCTTGATAGGTTCTTTACGACTCAATTCATCAGCCACGACATTCGCCTTACGAGGATGGTAGCGAATTTCGTAATCATAGTCGTTTAGAAGCTCAACCCATCGTCATTGCCTCATGTTCAGTTCTTTCTAATTGAAAATATGCTGGAGACTTTTGTGGTCAGTGAACACTACACATTTTGTACCATACAGGTAGTGTCTCTAGATTTTGAGAGCAAAAACTACAGCGCCTAATTCAAGATCATGTGTCGTGTAGTTCTTCTCATGTACCTTTAACTATCTCGATGCATAGGCTATGACTTTGTTTCTTTGCATGAGAACACAGCCAAGACCAAAGTTAGACGCATCACAGTATATGACAAAATCGTCATTGCCCTCAGGTAAAGATAAGATAGGTGCATCACAGAGCTTTTGTTTCAAGGTCTGAAAAGCTTCTTCCTGTTTGGGCCCCCACTCAAAAGGTTTATTCTTTTAAGTTGAAGCAGTGAGAGGAACCACAATCTTGGAGAAGTTATCAATAAAACGGCGGTAATAACCCGCGAGACCAAGAAATGAACGAACCTCGGTAGGAGTAGTAGGTGTATCCCAATCCTTAATCGCACTGATTTTGGCGGGATCTACATGTATACCTTGTTCATGAACGATGTGTCCCAAAAATTGACTTCCTTAAGCCAAAATTCGCACTTGGAGAATTTTGCAAAAAGTTGTTCTTTTTTTAGGAGTTCCATTGTAAGAAGGAGATGTTGTTCATGATCAGCTCATGTCTTGGAATAGATCAAAATGTCATCAAGGAAAATAATGATGGACTTGTCCAAATAAGGCTTACAAACCCTATTCATCAAGTCCATGAAAACAGCAGGAGCATTAGTCAAACCAAAGGGCATAACAGTAAACTCATAGTGACCATATCTTGTGCGTAAAGCTGTCTAGGGAATATCTTCTTCGAGTACACGAAGTTGATGATACCCAAAACGTAGATCAATCTTTGAAAAGCAAGTAGCACCCTGTAACTGATCAAAGAGATCATCAATGCGAGGTAGGGGATATCGATTTTTGATGGTGAGCTTGTTGAGCTCACAATAATCGATACACATCTTAAAAGATCCATCTTTCTTTTTCACAAATAGAACAGGAGCACCCCAAGGTGAAAAACTTGGACGAATGAATCCTTTTACAGAAAGTTCCTAAAGCTGTTTGGATAATTCTTGCATCTCATATGGTGCAAGACGATATGGAGATTTAGCAACAGGATTTGCACCAGGTACAAGATCAATACAAAACTCAACTTGTCGTGGTGGGGGTAAACCGGGTAATTCTTCAGGAAATACCTCAGGATAATCCAGAACAACAGGGATATCTTGAAAAGTCTTACATTTGCCTTTCTCCTCTACGACATGTGCTAAGAAAGCCACATAGTTCTTTCGTAGGTATTTTTGGGCTTGGGTACATGTCGTGAGTTTAAGAATACTAACGGGTTTCTCCCCATGAACCTCTAAGATCTCACCAGTCGAAAGCCTTTCTCCTCTACGACATGTGCTAAGAAAGCCACATAGTTCTTTCGTAGGTATTTTTGGGCTTGGGTACATGTCGTGAGTTTAAGAATACTAACGGGTTTCTCCCCATGAACCTCTAAGATCTCACCAGTCGAAAGCGATACACGGACAATCTTTTCAAAACAAACCACCTCTGCATGGTACTTGGCTAACCAATCCATTCCTACTATAACATCGAAGCTCCCAAGTTGCATTGGCGTGAGGTCAATAGGAAAAAGACGGTTATTAAGGTTCAACTGGCAATTTCGAAGAACGGAATCAATTACAACGGGTTCACCACTAGCTACTTCTACTGTCAAGGGCTTTCCTAGTTTTATTCTAGTCATGGAAAGCAAAGGCTCAAAAGCTAAGGACACAAAACTCTTATCGGCATCTGAATCAAAAAGAAAAGAAGCAGGCCGGTTGTTAACAAAGAACGTACCGTTCACCACCTCGTTGTGACAACTCGAGTTTCCAAGATTCCGTCTTCACGTTAATTGTACGTCAACTGTTTATTTGTTTACTTACACGACTTGTTTGCCTTGTAATTGTACACATTGGATTATATGTTGAGATGTCTGTTTGATGTGTTATCTATTTAATGTGATTAAAGTGTCTGGTTACATGAACTTGTAAACTGTTTGAGATTAGGAACTATACCCAACGAAATAATTAGTGTTTCGCCACACCTCATTCGACGAAACACATTCGACAAAACATGGAGTTTCGTCATATCCCACACGACAAAACAGGGAGTTTCACCGGCCCACTGTTACGCCGAAGCCCATTAAGGGCCCAGTACGTTTATACGGCTATTTGTTGTGTGAAACTGTTACACTCGACATTCATCAGGCCAATTAGAAACCCTAGAGCTCTCTCTCCCTATTGACAGCGACTGTGTGTCCTCGAAGCCCTCTAAGATCGATCAAGTCATTGTTCCATTCAACCGGTTAGTGTGTAATATCTCGGATTGATCAAACTGTTAGGTTGTTGTGTAGATGGTGGTTATTATGTTTGGATTCCATTGATTGTTGCTGATGATTATTGTGATACTTACGAACGCCAATATTTAATGAGAATGATACTTGTAAACGTTAATCGGATTATGAGACGGCAAAATGTTGAATCTGTTAACGATTAGGGTTTCTTGGTATTATTGATTTGAATAGATTTTGATCAATGAGATAGGTTGTTGGTAATGATGAATCTGTAAAATTATATTTGTGCAATGGCCATCATATATGTTAGATTGTTTAAAGTTAACATATGAATCTGTTATGATTGGATAATGATTAGAAACAGTAAGGTTGTTTTGTGAATTAGGGTACATGCTAGATGTTATGTTCCATGATGAATTGATATGATAAAGTGGTATCGATGATTTGTTGTATGATTGTATGATTGCTGTATGATGATGATCGGCGGTTAGGGTTTTCTGGGTAATCATCAGTTACTCGACGTAACAGACCAAATGGATGAAACGCCAAGGTCGACGAAACGGGTGAGTTTCGCCGAGGGTAATCACGACGAAACGGGTGGGTTTCGCCGAAGGGGTTCACGACGAAACAAGTATGTTTCGTCAGGTTGTTAATCAAGCACAGTAACTTGGTTAATTCTGATAGTAGTTAACTAGGTTAGTGAAGATTATGTTAGCTGATAAGGATAGTTCAAGTAACTGTTAATGGTAAAGTATGGTGGCATGAGCTTGTATATCTGATAAATGCTATGCGTTAGCGTTAGTTGTTACCTGCATGTACGTGATGATCTTGACTATTAGTCAAACTTTGTGAATGTCAACTGATTGTGTATACGTGCATACCATAGGCCTTGACTGATTAATTGGAACCAAGTAATTAATCAAACCGAGCAAACCAAGGTGAGTTCACACTCCCAAAGCATGGGATTCCCGGTAGGTTGGGAATGGGATTGAGTAACTACGACAGAACTTGTACATAGACCACTACTAGACTACTTACCACCGTCCTCGGATTGGGAAGGACGCCAACGCTAAACCTACGTACTCGCTACGTACCACTGTCCTCGGATTGGGAAGGATGCCAGCGCTAAATCTACGTACTCGCTACGTACCACTGTCCTCAGATTGGGAAGGGCACTTACGTAAAACCTACGTAATCTCATACTTGTCACTGTCCTCGGATTGGGAAGGACACTTATAGATACAACTAGTCTAGTAATATACAACATGGGAAGCCCCCACTAAATATCATAAAGGTTTGGGAAACAAGGATACTGGGTAACACATGACTCTGAAACCAACTTACGGTTTCTGAAACGAACTCAATAACTGAACAATCAACTGTGAACTCACTCAACTTCGTTGTTGACTCATTGTTACATGCGTTGCAGGTCGATAGGTACTCATGGAGCTTGCACAGGGAGGCACGGTCGTTGTGGGACATGGACAGTGGGTGCCATGTTAAAAACATTATAACATTTCGAACTTAATACTTATGTTGGGTTTTCACATTTATGCTTCCGCTAAACACTTAACTATGTTTTGTTTTGAACACCTTTCGTATTGTTGGATTGAGTTTCATTTATTACTTACAATGTTCAATATGATTGGTGGCTTGATCTTGGTTAGTCATGCCTCTAGGCGGTGATACTCCGCGTGTGGATTTTGGGGGTGTGACAGATTGGTATCAGAGCCATTGGTTATAGTGAACTTGGTTTTAATAAGGGAAAACTTTTTGTTAAAACCAGACTATAACCTGAACAGTGCTCAATGATCCACAACGACGCTTCGCTCCACGTGCAAGACTCGACACTATAGGTGATATGGTTTATGTTTATATTACCTACTTGCTAGTTACATAGAACTTTGCTTATGGTATGCTTAGATGAACGTAACAGCTATTGTTTGAAAACACATGTGTGCTTACTCTCTTCTGTCATCGCACTTTCGCGAACCTTTCTCACCTATGTTTCCTTTGATATGAAGATCATGAGTGGACGCGTTAACCTAACTCAAGCCCAGTTGACGGCTTTGATCAACGAACAAGTTGCTGCGGTACTTGCAGCCGCTCAAGCAGGAGGTATACCCTACAGTCCCAACTCACTCTAGGATCTTTAGATCCTACCCTCATAAATCAACTCTTGTGAATTAACTTTGTCTTGTTCTTATACACGCAACAGGTCAGCATGCTCAGCCGCCTGTGTGCACGTTCAAGACTTTTATGGACTGTCGTCCTAGTACTTTCAGTGGCACTGAAGGGGCCGTTGGACTCCTCCACTGGTTCGAGAAGCTCGAATCGGTCTTCGAAATGTGTGAATGCCCTGAGGCTCGTAGGGTGAAGTATGCCACTGGTACCCTCGAAGGCACCGCGCTGACTTGGTGGAATGCGCAAGTTCAAATGTTAGGGCTGGCAGCTGCTAATGCCACCCCATGGAACGACTTCAAGGAACTGATCAAGCGAGAATACTGTAATCGTGATGACAACCACAAGCTGGAAGTAGAGTTCTTTAACCTGAAGATGACGGGGTCAGAGATAGAGGCGTATACGAAGCGATCCAACGAACTGACAGTGTTATGTCCAACTATGGTGGATCCTCCCATCAAGCGTATTGAGTTGTACCTCAAAGGCTTAGTACCAGAGATTCAAAGCCATATGACTTCTGCTAACATTGCTACCATCCAGGATGTTACTCGTCTTGCTCATCGTCTCACAGACCAGGCAGTGGAACAGAACAAGCTACCTAAGCGTATAGGTGCTACCACTACTACTACTTCTGCTATTCCCAGTGACAACAAACGAAAATGGGATAGAGCCTCCAGCAAGGGTTCGACTACAGTTCAGTCCCAGGCGCAGCAGCGAAAGATTGATGACTACCAGAGTCCTAGTCAGCAACCTTCTGGTAGTCAAGGGCAGGGTGGATATCGAGGAAACCACCCAAAGTGCAACAAATGCAACAGACACCATAGTGGTCAGTGCAACAAGGGTCGTTGTCAGAGGTGTCTCAAGATGGGTCATGAAGCTAAGGATTGCAGGAGCTCACGGCCTGCAAATCAGAATCGTCAGCAGCAACAGCAAGCACCGCAGAACCAGCAACAGCAACAGGGCAACAGGGGATGCTTTTAGTGTGGCGCTGAAGGTCACTTCAAGAGACACTGCCCGTAGTTAAATCAAAATCAGAATTAGAACCACAACCAAGGAAATGGGAATAATAATGGGGGAAACAATGGTGGAAACAATGACGACAATGGTGCCAGGGGACGCGTTTTTGTGCTCGGTCAGTGTGACGCAAGAAATGATCCTAACGCAGTGATGCGTAAGTTCCTTCTCGACGACTTTTATGTTTCTGTTTTATTTGATTCGGGTGCCGTTACCAGTTATGTGTCTCTAAAGTTAGTCAAATGCTCAAGCGCACACCAACACTTATGAACACCAAGCACATAGTAGAGTTATCAAATGGTAAAAGCCTAGAGGCCACGCATATAATTAAGGGTTGTAATCTCATTTTAGCGGGTCAGACCTTCTCCATCAATCTTATTCCTATAGTTCTGGGTAGTTTCGACATCGTCATTGGGATGGATTGGTTATCCCAACAGCAAGCAGAGATCCTGTGCAAGGAAAAGATTGTTCATATTCCCCGTTCTGGCAAAGAACCTCTCATAATTCAAGGCGACAAGAGTGGTGCTATGGTGGGCATCATCTCCTTTCTTAAGGCCCAAAAGTGTTTGCGAAAGGGCCACACCGCTATTTTAGCACTTGTTACTGACGCATCAATGAAAGAGAAGAGGATAGAGGATATTCCAGTAGTACGTGATTTTCCTCAAGTGTTCCCTGAAGATTTATCTGGGCTACCGCGTCATCGCCAGGTCAAATTCCAAATCGAGCTAGCTCCTAGAGCAGCGCCCATAGCTCGAGCACCTTATCGCTTAGCTCCAACCGAACTGGAAGAACTGTCCAAACAATTGCAAGAACTCTTGGATAAGGGTTTCATTCGTCCT
The DNA here is from genome assembly GCA_030545235.1 of Helianthus tuberosus. NCBI lineage: Eukaryota > Viridiplantae > Streptophyta > Magnoliopsida > Asterales > Asteraceae > Helianthus > Helianthus tuberosus. The sequence continues at coordinate 42,929 of JARYGA010043896.1, forward strand.
AGCTCTTCGCCCTGGGAGCTCCAGTGTTGTTTGTGAAGAAGAAAGACGGTACCTTCCGTATGTGCATAGATTACTGTGAACTCAACAAGGTGACCGTGAAGAATCACTATCCACTTCCGCGTGTTGATGACTTGTTCGATCAGCTACGAGGTTCGAGCTACTACTCGAAGATTGACCTGAGGTCAGGTTACCATAAACTGAGAGTCCGAGGTGAGGATATCTCTAAGATAGCATTCAGGACTCGGTATGCGCATTACGAGTTCCTGGTTATGCCTTTTGGATTGACCAACGCACATGCAGCCTTCATGGATCTTATGAACAGAGTGTGCAAGCCCTACTTGGATAAATTTGTTATTGTATTCATCGATGAAATCCTGATCTATTCTAAGAGTCAGGAGGAACACGAGTACCATCTATGGCTTATTTTAGAACTCCTTCGAACAGAACAGTTGTATGCTAAGTTTTCGAAATGTGACTTTTGGCTTCGTGAAGTCCACTTTCTAGGCCACGTGGTAAACAAGGATGGGATTCATGTTGATCTATCCAAGGTAGACTCGATCAAGAACTGGCCTGCACCCCGTACACCAACAGAAATTCGCCAATTCTTGGGTTTGGCGGGCTACTACAGAAGGTTCATCAAAGACTTTTCCCAGATTGCACGGCCGCTTACTTTGCTAAATCAGAAGGGTGTCACCTATCGTTGGGGTGATGCTCAAGAATCAGCGTTCCAACATTTGAAGAGTAGACTTTGTAGCGCACCTATTCTTTCATTGCCGGAGGGCACAGACGATTTCGTGGTTTATTGTGACGCGTCAATTCAGGGTCTTGGTTGTGTATTGATGCAACGGGATAAAGTCATTGCTTACGCCTCGCGCCAACTTAAGATTCACGAAAGAAATTACACCACACATGAGTTGGAGCTGGGAGCTATTATTTTCGCACTTAAGATATGGAGACATTACATGTACGGTACCAAGTGCACCATCTACACTGATCACAGGAGTCTCGAGCATATCTTCAAGCAAAAGGAGTTGAACATGCGACAACGTCGATGGGTCGAGCTATTGAATGATTACGAATGTGCCATCAAGTACCATCCGGGCAAAGCCAATGTAGTGGCCGACGCCCTCAGTCGAAAGGATACTACGCCTAAGCGTGTGCGAGCATTACAACTCACCATTCAATCTAGTCTTCCTTCCCAGATACGAGATGCTCAGGCAGAAGCATTGAAACCAGAAAACGACAGGGTTGAAGCCCTACGCGGCTCAAGGCAACGGTTAGAACAAAAGGAAGACGGCGCCTACTATGTAGTAGGACGCATCTGGGTCCCACTCTATGGCAATTTACGAGAACTTGTAATGGATGAAGCACATAAGTCTCGTTACTCAGTACATCCTGGTTCGGATAAGATGTACCACGATCTCAGAACTACGTATTGGTGGCCTAGCATGAAAGCTCACATAGCAACTTACGTTAGCAAGTGTTTGACTTGTGCGAGAGTCAAGACTGAATATCAGAAACCCTCGGGCCTACTCCAACAACCAGAGATACCACAATGGAAATGGGAGCAAATTTCCATGGATTTCGTTACTGGCCTGCCTAGATCTCAACGTGGAAATGATACCATTTGGGTGATTGTGGATCGACTCACAAAGTTTGCACACTTCTTGGCTATCAAAGAAACGGATAAGTTCTCCACCTTAGCAGATGTTTACCTTAAGGAAGTTGTTTCGAGGCATGGGGTGCCAACCTCCATTATTTCCGATCGTGATGCACGTTTTACTTCAGAATTGTGGCAAGCGATGCACAAATCTTTTGGCTCTCGATTAGACATGAGCACAGCCTATCACCCGCAAACAGATGGGCAGTCTGAACGCACCATTCAAACCCTTGAAGACATGCTTCGTGCATGTGTGATTGACTTTGGTAACGGCTGGGAAAACATCTACCATTAGTGGAATTCTCGTATAATAACAGTTACCATACCAGCATCCAAGCCGCTCCGTTTGAGGCATTGTACGGACGTAAATGCCGATCACCTCTTTGCTGGGCAGAAGTTGGTGACAGCTAGATCACGGATCCAGAACTTGTAGTAGACACAACGGAAAGGATTGCTCAGATACGGCAACCAAATGGCGGCAGCTCGTGACCGTCAGAAAAGCTACGCTGATAAACGCAGGAAACCACTCGAGTTCTAGGTTGGGGATCGAGTGCTACTCAAAGTCTCACCGTGGAAAGGTGTAGTTCGTTTTGGTAAACGAGGCAAACTCAATCCGCGTTATGTAGGACCGTTCGAAATCATCGAGAAAATAGGCAAAGTGGCCTACAAACTGAACCTACCCGCAGAACTCAGTGGAGTTCACAACGCTTTTCACTTGTCAAATCTGAAGAAGTGTCTGTCAGATGAGACCCTCGTAGTTCCTTTGAAGGAGCTCACTATCGACGATCAGTTGCGATTCGTCAAGGAACCAGTCGAAATCACACACCGAGACGTGAAGGTTCTCAAGCGCACCAGAATACCTCTTGTTCGAGTTCGTTGGAACTCCCGTCGTGGCCCAGAGTTCACCTGGGAACGAGAAGACCAAATGAAACTCAAGTATCCCCTGTTTTTCGAGAACAATCCAACTACTACTGAGGCTGAAGCTACTGCGGAATTTCGGGACGAAATTTCAAATCAACGGGGGGATGATGTGACACCCCAGGAAAAGCACACAACTTAACTAGCTTCCTCAGTAACCGCATGCTAAATTTCGGGACGAAATTTCTTTCAAGTTGGGGATAATGTGACAACTCGAGTTTCCAAGAGTCCGTCTTAACGTTAATTGTACTTCAACTGTTTAGTTGTTTACTTACACGACTTGTTTACCTTGTAATTATACACATTGGATTATATGTTGATATGTCTGTTTGATATGTTATCTATTTAATGTGATTAAAGTGACTGGTTACATGAACTTGTAAACTGTTTGAGATTAGGAACTATACCCGACGAAACAATTAGTGTTTCGCCACACCTCATTCGACGAAACACATTCGACGAAACATGGAGTTTCATCATATCCCACACGACGAAACAGGGAGTTTCGCCGGCCCACTGTTACGCCGAAGCCGATTAAGGGCCCAGTACGTTTATACGGCTATTTGTTGCGTGAAACTGTTACACTCGACATTCATCAGGCCAATTAGAAACCCTAGTGCTCTCTCCCCCTATTGACGGCGACTGTGTGTCCTCGAAGCCCTCTAAGATCGATCAAGTCATTGTTCCGTTCAACCGGTTAGTGTGTAATATCTGAGATTGATCAAACTGTTAGGTTGTTGTGTAGATGGTGGTTATTATGTTTGGATTCCATTGATTGTTGATGATGATTATTGTGATACTTACGAACGCCAATATTTAATGAGAATGATACTTGTAAACGTTACTCGGATTATGAGACGGCAAAATGTTGAACCTGTTAACGATTAGGGTTTCTTTGTATTATTGATTTGAATAGATTTTGATCAATGAGACAGGTTGTTGGTAATGATGAATCTGTAAAATTGTATTCGTGCAATGGCCATCATATATGTTAGATTGTTTAAGGTTAATATATGAATCTGTTATGATTGGATAATGATTGGAAACAGTAAGGTTGTTTTGTGAATTAGGGTACATGCTAGATGTTATGTGCCATGATGAATGGATATGATAAAGTGGTATCGATGATTTGCTGTATGATTGTATGATTTGTAGGATCGTTTTCTAACCCGAACGAGTCGATCAGAAGAGTTTATCTCTACAGACGTGTAGAGTTCAATTCAGCTAGATTTACTCACTAAACTGTTGTATGATTGATTTCGTAACGTATTACAACCTGACAACACTTCGGCAGCACTTCGTTGCACTGGCCGGAAAGTTATAAATGATGAAAGTTTGAAGGGTATTTATAGGACAAGACCCTGACCGTTTGAAGATGGCATACCATGCTTCAAACGGTCACCACTTTCAAACGGTCAACCTCAAACGGTTACAATTTCAAACAAACGACACCTTCAAACAGTCAACCAACTTTTGTCTTATATGAAATATACAATTCTGTTTCCATGTGCATGTTGTTTTCACGATGTTGTAATATGATGATGTCATCCATATGATGTCATCATCAAGCATGATGACATCATGTTTGCTCAGATCCGCAACCAGACCAAGACTCAATATAAGACGAAGTCAACAGATGTATGCACCAACAGACTCCCCCTCAGATGTTGACGAGTCTTCAGTGTCGAGTCTTTGATTTCTTCAGTCTTTATCAGCCTCAATCAATCTCTTACTCTTTCTCGTAATCTTCAGGATCTGAATCTGGCTCTACTATCTTCAGACTCCCTCTCGATGTCTTCAGACTCCCCCTTTCGCTATGCTGGGATCGCAGTCTGGAATTCACTTTCCACAGGTTCTTAGATCGTAACCTGGCACTCATCTAACTCAGGTTTCGGAACCTGTTCAACCTGCATAACTCTCTACCCAAAAATAAATTTTCTGATAACCATTTGTGGATAAGATTTTCAAATCTAATTTACCACTTGCAGGAATAACGTTTTATTGCAAAACCTTTTCTTATTTTATTTCAACAATCCTCAAATACTTTCACCCAAACCATTTGTTCATCATGTTTAGCACTCGGATTTTTGAAAATCAGCTCTCCAAAATCAGTTGTCGAAAATCTTTTTGGATTTTTCAAAATTTATGCTAAAACACACTTAAAATCTTTTTGGATTTTTGAATATACTGAAATGCAATAAAGAAATATTTACAAACAATATTTTTGTGAGTTCGTGCAAGAGGATCATATCAGTTTTTGAGACAAATCACTAACACCGTTAAGCTCGATTTTATTTTAAGCTCTAAACGATTCACATTGATTGACGATATTGTTGTCTACTTAAACTCAATCTAAAAACTTTTGAAATGCTTACTCATACGTTAAGGTATATTAATTTTGCACTAAGTTCTTATGGACCCCACGATCTCAGCATATCCCCTCATCATGCAATACACTATCTCAAGTAATGCCTTTAAACTTTTATCAACTGTGATTTGTGCTAAAAACAAAGCAGAATGTTTAAACATTAACAATCAGGTCGATACTTCCGTATACGCAGAGAAAGTACAATGTTTAAACAAAATAAGAAAAATAAAACAAGTTGAAATTGTTTAGGCTTTAACCACCAGGTCGATACTCCCGTATACGCAGAGGAGGTCCAAAGCTTAAACGAAACACCAAAGAAAATAAAGCAGAACGTTTAGGCAACAACATCCAGGTCGATACTCACGTATACGCAGAGGATGTCCGATGCTTAAACAAAATAAAGAAATAAAACAAGTTTAAATCTTTGCAAAATGAAATGCACAATCACAGTGACTTTTCAGCAAAGTTGTGAAAGTTCACAAACTTAACCAGTTTTATGTCTTTCGACAATCAGCGATTACTGAGTAGGCACACAGTCAAGAAGGATAAAACTAAGTACTATGCTTTCGACCATGTTTCCCACTAGAACTAGGCTTTTTCATTTAAGTTTGTATCGTTATCGCAAATCTACTAGTCTAGCTGAGCCTATCGTCACATCCTTAGTGAGACCGTTTATCACATTTTAACTTTCCATTTCTTTAGCGTGTTGTGACAGTCCACTGATGTACTATCATTTCCTCTTTTATGCAACAAAAACTCATTTTTCATTTTATCATGTTTTTGGCTTTTTCAAATTTTCTAATGTTTTTGGATTTTCTGAAAAATATACTCCCCCTAAAATACAAATACATCTAAAGAAAATTGAAACCAAACTGTACAAAAACCTGACAACTGATATCGAATTGCCTCAATTCGCCATCCACTTGGCATAAACAATCAGAACTCCCCCTCACAACAAACTATTTTCCCATTATGATCTCAAAACACTTAAGTTTGTTTTAATCAAAATGGTTTTTCCGGAAAATTAGTTTTGTTGATTTTACCATTTGTAGGTTAGGGATTTGGTTCATCACATTGTTTTTTAACCACTTGTAGGAAATCAGATACAACTTAATGTCCCTGATTTACCACTTGTAATGATCTATCAAATCAATCATTTTCAACCAAACATCATCTGTTGGTTGAATTCTCAAGGTGCCGATTCCTACTCCACACTTACTAACCTGGGAGTTCCGGCAATTCACACTTATATAAACACAATTTTCATACACAATGAAAGATGCCGATTCATGCTCCGCGATTACCAACTTGGGAGCTCCGGCAAGTCAGGTTTTTACTTTTTGAAAAATATATCCACCCAAGCCTGACCTTCCTTGGGTGTAACAACCTCTTCTTCATCCTTACTTTCAACCGACCTGTGAACATTTCTTTTCGAAGCATAAAATTCTTTCACTCCTTTGGCCTTACCATCGACCATTTTTCCAAAAATATGTTTCACAGTTCCGTTGAAAGCCTTAGCAACATCAAATTTTTTCTTGTCAGAATAAAATTGATTTGAAATTTCAACGTTTCCAACTTTCTTCTTAAAATTTTCAGCCCGCAGAGGTGGAAAATTCACATCATCCACATTCGGAACTGATTTCTCAACCTTTTCTTTAACACGTGGCTCCTCTGATTTTGTGGAATCAGATTCATCACCAGAACTGTTTCCTGAACCCTTAACCACCCATATTTGGTTTTTCAGATTTTCTTTTCGTTTTACCACATTCTTTGAATATTCTCCAACCTCAAAAGTTGAATTTTCAAAGCCTGTAAATTTTTTGGTTATAAGTTCAGTTTTCTCAACAACTTTTTCTTTCAATTTACCAGAGACTTCCTGTTTTGGTTTGAATGTTTTCGGACAATTCCTAGCAATATGACCAGCAGTTTTGCACTGAAAACAGGTTCTTGTCTCAATCTTCTTCTGAATAACACTTTTCTTCATCTCATCTTGCTTCTTTGCAAGGAATTCTTGATTTGTCTGCTTTCTGAATGCTTACTCTTTTTCAGCTTCTAAAGAGTTTCCTGAAACAAACACAGTTTTTGGTTTATAAGCTTTTTCATTTTTATGATTTTTAGGTTGATTAAATCCTAATCCTTTCTTTTTGAAATTACAGTTATGGTTTGGTTTTTTATGAATACCAAAACCAGAACTGTAACCCTTTTTCTTGTTTAATCTTTGTTGCACTCTTGAGGTGTAAGGTCTTGGATTTTCAAAAAGATTAATATCTTTTATTTCAGAAATTTTAATTTCTGTTAGTTTGAAAACCTTTTTAATCATTTCAGTTTTAACACCTCTTATTGGAAACATCTCATCAGAATATAATTTGTCAGAATCTTTCAAAGTATATGCTACTTTGACCGGTTCATCATTCAAATTAGATTTTGATAGCAAAAATTTCTTATCATAAACCCGTTTGTCCTTTTGGATTGTTGACTTTGACTTGTTGGACCCAGACTTTGACTCGGATTTGGACTCCGGTTTTAACTCCTCTATGTCATCTTTGTCTAACACCTGATTGACCACACGTTTAATCAACTCGGACTCATGATCAGTGTCAGACGATGTGAACGTAACATCAATATTTTCTGGCAAATTATCCGACGACACAGACTCCCACTGTAAGTTAATTGCCTTTTTGACTCTTTCAGAATTTGGACTTCGAGACAAATATCCATTTTCGACTGGAGGTGGACATTTGTTATAGACAACACTTGGTTTCTCACCAGAAATTTTCACTTCATCATCTTCTTTTTTCTCGGATTTCTTTTCTTCTGAAGTCTTCACTTTTTCAAACGTCTTCATTTGTTCCACAATTGGATAAATCCTGTCAACAACAAAAGTAGAACATGAGTAACTTTCTAATAAATTTTTAACTCTCTCAGTTTCTATTCTTTGTGTTGCCAGCTTCAATTCCAGATCAGCACATTTCTTTGTGTGGAAGTTTACATCATCAAGCTGTCTCATGTAAGCTCCTTTGAGTGTATTCATTGCTACAGCTTGTTCACAGTTTGAATCAGTGTACTTGTTGATTTCCCTGTTCAAAGTATCATATGATTCTTTCAACCTCTTTATGTTGTGTAGCAGCTCGTTGTTTTGCATGATCAAAGAATCACAATTCAAGAACTTTTCAGGAACTTTGATTGCTTCAGTATCAACTTTGATTTCAAATTCAGGAAAATCTTTGACTGTTCTGTTTGATTGGAAAAAATCATTTCTTTTCTTTTTCTCAGCTTTAGCTTCAGCTTTTAACCTTTCTTCTTCTTCTTCTTCTTCTTCTTCTTCTTCTTCTTCAATTTTTCTCCATTTTTCTTCTTACCTTTCTGATTTTTTCTGCCCATTTCAGATCGTAAGCATTAGCAATAAAAGCTTTAACATTCGATGTGTCTTTGGACATCTCTTTGGCCATTAATTCTTGATCTGGGCAAAAATTATCCCAATTGAAACCTTCAGCTAACTTTTCATCGTCTTGATCTGCTAGACACACTTTGCTATTTGTTGGAATGTAATTATCCCAATTGAATCCACTATCCTTCCCCAGACAAGCTTTCTTTGAATCTTTAATCTCCATTATTCCATGTGCAGTTTGTGCTTGATGCGATGCTTGTTGTTGATATGACTGTGGTGTGACTTGATGATAAATCGCCTTTTTGTAATAATCATTGTTTCCGAAGGGATTTTGAGCTCCACTCGCTTCTCGATTTGTGCATTCTCTCTTGAAATGCCCCTTTTCCCTGCAACGAAAACATGTAACTTTAGTCTTATCAAAACCTAAAGGTGAAACATGTGCCTCGCGAAAATCATCTCTGCTTGTGATTTGTTTAAACTTTTCAGCCCGTCTCAACACACTGGCCATGCACCATTTAATATCCATTAATTCCATTTCCTCGGCATCAATTTGATCGTAATCCTCTTTCGTGAGCATAGGATTTCCGATCCTCCCTGCAACTAAACCTCCATAGGATTCAAGCACTGTCACCAACAAAGACATGTGACTTTTTGCAACTTCCTCTGTATAGTTCTGATCATTCTCAAGCTTTAAGGCAATGTTGCATTGAAGAAATTTTCCACTTTTTGTTGTAGTGAACTGAGGATCGTATGTCGGAAATGAAGAAAATCCAGATGTGCTACTTGATCCTTGAGTTGATTTTTCCGAAGAACCTTTTGCATTATAAGCTGTTTCAACCTTTGGAGAAAAATTTGTTTTATCACTAACACCACTCTTAAAGTACAAGCTGATGTCTTGTTCTCCATCATAATTCTTCATTCGAGCAATCTTTCTCTGCTCCATCTCTTGAGCTTCCAGATGTTTGATGAACTCTCCCAATGTTAACTTTTTATATTCCTTCCGATTGTTTCTCAACATCATCAGGAAAGTTCCCCAAGTCTCATGTGGTAGTGCATCAGCAAGTTTCTCAATCAGCTCATCAGTATCCTTTTTTATTCCTAATTTCGACATATTTCTCACCAAGTTACAATATCTTTCAATAATTTGCTTGGTGTTTTCAGATTTTAAACCTCGAAAAAGATCAAATTCTTTCTTCATGAGAGACATCTTGGTTTTAAGCATATCATCACTTCCTACAGATTTTGCTTCTAATTCAGTCCAGATCGAATAAGCACTTCCATCATGTAGAAGCAAAATCAAAATGTCCTCCTTAATTGCTTGTTGAAGTAGACTCACCATCAATTTTTCATCTCTATACTTCTTTTTCTCATCAGCACTCATTTCTCTGACTATTAACTGAATACCATTCCTTGTGGGCTTTTCATATGGTTCTTCAGTGTGATCCCATGCATCCAAGTGATAAGCTTCAACCCAATTTCCAAACCGTTCGGACCACGCATTGTAATCATCAATATCCAAGAGCTTTGGTGGTTTCTGTGATGTTCCGGTTTCATTTTCCAAGTTCATATTCTGAGCAATAGAAACCGGAGTAGTCAGAGTAGCAAACGCGTTGTAAAAACGTTGTCCATGATTCGGATTTTCAAATGATTTGTATCGCCTTGTAAAAATACCTGACAACACACAAACAAAAACACAATCAGAATAAGACTTATCGATTAACAAAATAAGACTGGTATTCGAACTGATGAATATTCTGTGCGGACTGAAGATTGACACACTGTGCAAACTGCTATGACCCGGATCAAAATCAAAACGACCAGACCCTTTTACGTGCAAACTGACGGACTTTCAATCGACCTGGTGAACCTTTAAACACTTTGAACTCCAAACCTTGTGACCTGTAGACTTAATGTAAACTAAACAATTTGATTAACCATGATTGGGCCGTATGTATACCAGAGAGATCAATGGGCCTCACAATAACACATGCAATCTGTTAATACAAATCACATGACACTCTAGTAATGACAAAATAGTATCATTGAGGCGATAAAATTGATTATATCAATGTGACCCTTTATCTAAAATGGCCGACAAACTTTAATGAAGATTACTTAATTCCCATAATATTCTTGAACCAAGCATTCACGTGACCTCATAACACACTTTAAAACTTTCACATGCAAATCTTGAATAAAGCAATCAAGTGACCGACTCGTGATTTTTAGTCCCAACAAACTGACACCTCGAATTCAATGTTACACAATATTCGATGAACAATCACGTGAAATATTGAAACACTTTCAAACGGGCACCATGTTTCAAACGGTCATGTCCAATTTCAAACGGTAAGGTGGCAGTTTCAAACGGTCAGGTGCAGTTTCAAACGGTAGGGTGCAAATTTCAAACGGTCAGGTGCAGTTTCAAACAGTCAGGCGCAGATTACAAATGGACAGGCAGTTTTCAAACGGTCAGGCGCTGGACTCGTTCAAACGGACACCAGTTATCAAGGCATTTTTACCATTTTTACTTCGAATTTTGAACTGAAACTTTCAAGGGTTTGTTAAAACACAATTACGCACACATTGTGAAAGTTTTAGCCGATTTTAACCGTGAAAAACTGTTCAATTTTGAAAGAAGGTGTAGAAAATCAGAATTAGCGGCTGAATTGGTATGAACTCTTTCTCCTGAGCTCTGATACCACTTGTAGGATCGTTTTCTGACCCGAACGAGTCGATCAGAAGAGTTTATCTCTAAACGAAAGGTGGAAATAGACGTGTAGAGTTCAATTAAGCTAGATTTACTCACTAAACTATTGTATGATTGATTTCCTAACGTATTACAACCTGACAACACTTCGGCAGCACTTCGTTGCTCTGGCCGGAAAGTTATAAATGACGAAAGTTTGAAGGGTATTTATAGGACAAGACCCTGACCGTTTGAAGATGGAATACCATGCTTCAAACGGTCACCACTTTCAAACGGTCAACCTCAAACGGTTACAATTTTAAACAAACGACACCTTCAAACGGTCAACCAACTTTTGTCTTATATGAAATATACAATTCTGTTTCCATGTGCATGTTGTTTTCACGATGTTGTAATATGATGATGTCATCCATATGATGCCATCATCAAGCATGATGACATCATGTTTGCTCAGATCCGCAACCAGACCAAGACTCGATATAAGACGAAGTCAACAGATGTATGCACCAACATGATTGTTGTATGATGATGATCGGCGGTTAGGGTTTTCTGGGTAATCATCAGTTACACGACGTAACGGACCAAATGGACGAAACGCCAAGGTCGACGAAATGGGTGAGTTTCGCCGAGGGTAATCACGACGAAACGGGTGGGTTTCGCCGAAGGGGTTCACGACGAAACAAGTATGTTTCGTAAGGTTGTTAATCAAGCACAGTAACTCGGTTAATTCTGTTAGTAGTTAACTAGGTTAGTGAAGATTATGTTAACTGATAAGGATAGTTCAAGTAACTGTTAATGGTAAAGCATGGTTGCATGAGCTTGTATATCTGATAAATGCTATGCTATGCGTTAGTTGTTACCTGCATGTACGTGATGATCTTGACTATTAGTCAAACTTTGTGAATGTCAGTTGATTGTGTATACGTGCATACCATAGGCCTTGACTGATTGATTGGAACCAAGTAATTAATCAAACCGAGCAAACCAAGGTGAGTTCACACTCCTAAGGCATGGGATTCCCGGTGGGTTGGGAGTGGGATTGAGTAACTATGACAGAACTAGTACATAGACCACTACTAGACTACTTACCACCGTCCTCGGATTGGGAAGGACGCCAGCGCTAAACCTACGTACTCGCTACATACCACCGTCCTCGGATTGGGAAGGACGCCAGCGCTAAATCTACGTACTCGCTACGTACCACTGTCCTCGGATTGGGAAGGGCACTTACGTAAAACCTACGTAATCTCATACTTGTCACTGTCCTCGGATTGGGAAGGACACTTATAGATACAACTAGTCTAGTAATATATAACATGGGAGGCCCCCACTAAATATCGTAAAGGTTTGCGAAACAAGGATACTGGGTAACACATGACTCTGAAACCAACTTACGGTTTCTGAAACGAACTCAATAATTGAACAATCAACTGTGAACTCGCTCAACTTTGTTGTTGACTCGTTGTTACATGCCTTGCAGGTCGATAGGTACTCATGGAGCTTGCACAGGGAGGCGCGGTCGTTGTGGGACATGGACAGTGGGTGCCATGTTAAAAACATTATAACATTTCGAACTTAATACTTATGTTGGGTTTTCACATTTATGCTTCCGCTAAACACTTAACTATGTTTTTTTTAACACCGTTCGTATTGTTGGATTGAGTTTTTTTTATTACTTACAATGTTCAATATGATTGGTGGCTTGATCCTGGTTAGTCACGCCTCCAGGAGGTGATACTCTGCGTGTGGATTTTGGGGGTGTGACACTCGTTGTCTACACGTGCCTCGTTGGCATTCATGTTGAAGACTCGCCCACGAGCTTGTGCCTGATTTGCATTAGCCAACTTCGGGCATTAATTTCTGTAGTGGGTCAGGTCCCCACAGTTATAGCAAGATCCAGGCAGATAGTGAGGTCGTGCAGGCTGTTGAGGAGGGTTTTGAGCTGCCTGATTCTGGGTAGGAGCAAAACGACAAGTATTGGCAAGATGACCAGATTTCCCACAGTTAGTGCTAATGCGGCACTGTACATGAGGTTGGTGGTGGCTATTACATTTGTTGCACAGAGGTGCATTGCCAACATACTGTCTTTTGGCTAGTGGTTGCGCAGGCTGATTGGGAGCTGCCTGTTGTGCCACCACGGCAAAGTTCTTGAAAGCCTTTCGCTTCCTTGACTTCTTTGAAGATTCATCAGCCTTTTTACCCTTTTGTTTCTCATTCTTGTCGGGCGGTTTCATGTCACCCTTTTTGTGGAGTTTACCTTTCTTGACTTGAGATTCAGTCAACGTTATAGCTAGCTCAATGGCCTGTCGGACGATAGTAGGGTTGCTACTAGTGACGACATCCTGGATAGGATCTGGCAAACCGTCAATGTATTTCTCAATCGCCTTGTCCAAAGGCATGATCATCGTTGGGCAAAGCAAGCTTAACTCCTCGTATCTGTCAGTATAAGCACGGTGTTCGCCACTGTCTTGCTTTAGGTCATGGAACTCATATTCCAGTGCCCTTTACTCGTGACGAGGGTAGAACTCTCTCATCATTAGAGCTCTAAGTTCCTCCCAAGTTTGACCCATAACAACATCAGCCCCTCGATCTTTCATCACTCCGTTCCACCACGTGAGTGCCCTCTTTTGAAACACACTAGAAGTAAACTCGACTTTACGGTTATCAGGACACTAAACATGGCGAAAAGTACTCTCAAGACTCTCAAACCACTGTAGGAACCCAGTTGCTCCCTCAGAACCACTAAACTTGAGTAGTTTAGCCGAGTTAAATTGTTTAAAGTTGCACGGAGCAGGTGCATTAACATTGTTAATGTTGGCTTGGTTGATATGAGTAATGAGATTTGGTAGCATAGCAGCCATCTGCTGTGCTATAATAGTTGCCAGTTTGGCATCGGGTTGTTGTACGTTGCGTCGAGGCGGCATTTTAGAAAGAGGAAAACATGAGAGAAAACGAGTGAGATGATATGGTGAAAAATGAGATGTTATATATATCAACAAAATGCAAGGATGGTGGTCATTTGTTTGTTACCTCATAACAAACAGACGACATACAGTGACTAATCAAAGTAAATGAGTTATAATAATGTATCGCGAAGACATGTTTTAGCCTATAAGTGGACACTCACCCCAAGAGTTCCCAGGTAAGAGTTACTGGTGATGCGTGTCGGTGTATATATATATTTATGTATATTTTTAGCCCTTTTTACACTTTAGTCAAGTTTTAAATTTATAAAAAAACGATATTTTACTAACACTAGACACACATATGGGCAAGTGCACCCATCGTGAGCGTAGTATAGCGTTGGTAAGATACCGAGGTCGTCCAAGGACACAAGAGCTTTTAGTACCGGTTTATCCTCAACCTCTAATCAAATCAAAATTTTATAAAAAGGTTTAAACATGAAAATAAAAACAAAAAATGCTGAAAAATAAAAATAAAAATAGATAGACAAGATGAATCACTTGGATCTGACTCGCCTTTAGTGTAACCTTTGATTATTTCCGCACTTTTGCACTTTTTAAGAGATTATCTTAGTTATAGCAGTAGGCCCCTCTTTTGAAGGTGACATTACCCTCAACCCAGTAGTTTGAGTCAGCAAGGATACAATCCTAAAGGGTTGGATTATTGAAAGATAATTAATTAAGTTATTAATGAGTAATGTGTTTGGCCCCTCTTTTGAAGGTGACGTTACCCTCGGCTAAGTAGTTTGAGTCAGCAGGGATACAATCCTAAATAGCCGAGTTAATGTTTTAATAGTAGTTTACATATGAGGGGATCAAGAAATTCGAACCCCCGCCATCCAATACCAGTGTGTATTGAAGGAGGTCCTACTAAGCTTGACCCAGATCCTTGCAGGATCTATACACTGAACAAGGCAAGACTCTTACCAAACCATTCCCTTAACCCCCGACCAGGTAGCCAACATATCTCCATATAGACCGTGGAGATATGAATGGTGAAAATCTTTTATTTTATATAGATAGTAAAATAACGCCAAGACACCACGGACAAATGATAAAGAAGATTCACCTTCAACATAAGAAACTAGTTATTAAAGTCATTAATACATAACCAAATAAAAAGTGCGAAAAGATTAAAAATAAAAAGTATTACACTAAATGCTTGTCTTCACCAAGTGATGTAAGAGACTTAGGCAAACATGGCCTTTGATTGTCAAGAACTCTTACGATCAATCTTGGATCCCGAGACTACTCACATACTCTATGATGGATGATGGATGATGGTGGTGGATGCGGGTTGTGATGGTGGTGTTAGGTGGGTGACGTGTGAGAGAGGTGGTTTGCCAAGGGATGGTTTGCAAGTGAGCCAAGCACCCCTATTTATAGCCTTCACAGAAGCCCGGACACGGCCCCGTGTCCATTGGGCACGACCCCGTGTCTACCCATTTTCTCTTTCTTCATTAATTGTAGTTTGTCTGCATTAGTTGACCCATCCCCCGTGTCCGCTGGGCACGACCCCGTGTGCAGAAGCGTATCTGTACTATCAAGATTTGCCTAGATTTTGCGAATCTTAGCGTTGATCACGACCCCGTGTCCAGTGGGCACGCCCCCGTGTTGGGTGATAAAAGCTTCTACAACTTTGTCTTTTCTGCAGACTCTTGGGCACGCCCCCGTGCTCAGTGAGCACGGGGCGTGCTCAGCCTTCTGTTCTCTTGTTCTTGCTTGGGGAGATGTTGTCGAGGGGTCGAGCAGGCCACGTTTATTCCTTTTCTTGTATTATTTAGTTTTAGCTGCATTTTTGCTTCTTTTGTTCATTTAAGCTCTTTTAACCCTGAAAATACAAAAGGAAGACAAAAACACACTTTTTCTAACATTAGTACTAAAAAAGGGTTAGTTTTATGCCACATTTGATGTAATTTATATGTTACATTTTGCACACATCAAATACCCCCACACTTGAATTTTTGCTTGTCCTCAAGCAAAACTCTTTATAATGTGGCTTACACTCCCAAATGGAATGGGTAGAAGAGAAGGTTTTTGGGCTTGTCTTGAGTGTCGGGATTCCAAGATTTTTATTTGGTTTTATTTTTATGTTATTTACAATCCTATTCGTCATGATTTTTTTAGAACATTACATAAAATAAATTACTTATTAGGGCATAACATGCTTCTTTAAAATTCCATTTATATACAAGTTCACATACCTCACGGGGGATCACTCAACACTCGGCCGAAGATGTATTTTTGTGAAACACTCGAGAGCGGCATGGAACTTACTTCTACCATAAGCTTGCCAAGCAATCAATCCTCCTCCTTTTTAACTATACACCTTTGTAAATATCAAGAGGACTTTTGGGGGAAGGGTTAGGCTTGGGTTAATGGTAGGTGGTTGGGTTAGTGGTTAGTAGAAAAGGGCAAAAGGGGTAAAAAGCATCGGTTTTCGTAAGACCTTTTTATTTTTATGATTTTTTTATTCTAATGAAGCATTTCTTCAAACAAAGTTCTTTTTGATGAACTTGTTTGTTTTATTTCTTGGCTTCATTATTCATCATTTTTTTTTAAAAGGAATGTCATATGAAAAACCGAGTTTTTTACTAAAACAAAGGGTTTAAAATAAAAAGGGTTTTGGTGGGTAAATGGTGGTTGTTTTGTGGGTTTAGAAAGGAAAAGGTTTAGGCTCAAAGGGGTTAACTAGGGGGATTTTGGGTAGGTGGTAAAAAAAAATAATGGTGTTGAAATGAAAAGGGTTAGTCCTAAAGCCTCCATCATTTACTTACTTGGGTTTAAGTTGGTAAGGACCGAGAATGTATTGTCATGGCAAGTTCTAGAGTCGTAAGAAACCAAGCGGCTATTCACACAAGAAACGAAAAATGAACATTTAGTTTAAAGATGTGTATTTGTATGCTCAATAAAGGCTCAAAACTCAATTTTTGTGGGAATGGGTTTTTATGTGATCAAGTATATATAATCAAATTTTAACTAGATTTGTCATGCCGTTTCATAATTTTCTTATGTTGGTTCTTTTTATCACGACGCTATTGGTTTTAAATTTGTAAAAATATAACCTTTTTAAAACTTGTAATTCCCAAATCAAACCAAGACAAGTAAAAAAAATGAAAAAATTTGGGGTGTTTAGCGGTTCCAATAGAGTTTTGTGTAAGGCTTGTAATTAGGACTTGCAAAATTAAAGGTTTTAGCATCCCCCCACATTTAAATTACACATTGTCCTCAATATGTCCCAAAAATGTGTTTTTAGGTTGATTGAATGTGTACAAAGTGTGTTAAAAACAAAATTTTATGTTACTGGGCATCTAGACACGGGCCTGTGGTGTCCGGGCACGGCCCCGTGTTCAGGTTTCCAGTAACAGAAATCATTAAAAAGTAACAGAAGCCTGGGCATGGGGGCGTGTTCAGCGAACACGCCCCGTGTCTAGTTACCTGAACTGGTGATTTTCTGCAGATGGTTCAGCACGGGGCCGTGTTGGCTGAGCACGGCCCATGCCGAACTTGCTGTAATGAAGAAAATTTGTGGGAGGCTCTGTTTTTGTGAATGAGGTGTTGGTTCAAGTTTCCCTTGGTATCCTTCACCATCCCGAGTGTGTTTTACCCATTACAACATCATCTAAACACCAAATAATTTATAAAACCATCATTCAGTCGATACAGAGAGTTACATAATATTCCTAATAAATTAAAATTCTAGATAAATAGGTCAGAAAACACAAGAAGTCTAAACCCGGAAAGAAGTTCTAGCCTACAGTTTATTCTAATAGCAAAATTTCCGAAAAGATAATTCTCTCGGTTGAATGCGGCTCAGAAAACTTCTTCCTCTGGATAGGGGTCCCTCATACATCGGCGAGCCATTCTTCTATCTCCCTAGGGAGAAGAAAGGTGGGCTCATTGGCATCATCATTTTGAGGGGGTGTAACTTCCACCGGGACTTCTTGCAAATCGTCAAGAGGAGGTTCTGCGGGGATGTCATCCCACCCGGTGAGATTATTGACTCCAAGTGCTAGGTTCCAATCCTCTTGAGGGAGGATTGGTTCCATGGAAGGTGTCACAAGAATGTTCAACCTCTGGTGCAAGAGGTTGATTTCTAGGAAACTGTTTTCCAACCCCACCGTAAGATAATTTATACGGTCTATTAGGACCTCCTCTACCGATGTCATCTCATCAAGAGCTTCACGTAATGCCCTCACGTAGCGTACGAGAGTTGTTTCGATTGAAGAGCTCCATTCTCTTCGACTGTTTCTGGAATGTGCTGACGAAGTTCCACTGTTTTCGCTCGACATTCTACGAAAATAAACTCAAAAGAGTTCATTTTAATGAAACAGTAACCTCGGACACGGCCCCGGGCTCAATGAGCACGACCCCGTGTTCACCTGTCTGTAGATTTTCGAAACAAGGAATCTTGGAGTTTCAAATTATTTCTCTGATTGTTAAAGCATTTTTTAGCTGAAATAACTTAAAACAATGTTGTAGAACTTATTATTAACAAGATTCCTTAAATAAAAACCTAACAAACATCACAATAAAGCTTGGAACCATGGTGATTTCAAGCTCTAATGGAGGTGTTTTGAGGTAAAAATGAAGAAGAAGACAATAGACAAAAGTAGAAAAGACAAGATGGTTGTTGGGAACCTTCTTTAGAATATACCTAGGATGGTATGAGTGATGATCCACAAAATCTCTGACTTTTGGAGTGGTCCAAATATGCAGGAATCTTGCTGCATTTATAGAAAACGACAGCAAGCTGCACACGGCCCCATGTCGGCTGGACACGGCCCTGTGTGCAGACAAGATCCTGACACATTTTGTCCGTATTCTGACAAAAGGTCAGACGGGAATCTTTTGGTGGACACGGGGGCGTGCTGACCTGGACACGGCCCCGTGCCTAAAGGCTGATTATGAAGTTTCGTCTATTTTTAAGGAATTTATCCGGATCGGGTGGTTCCTTACTTGACCGAACAACACCGAGGTGCCTGAGATACCTTAATTGCTCTCGATTTAGACGAGAACGCAAGAGGTTGTCGGTAAGGGTGATTCCTATGCTAAATGTAGGTGGACAAGTCCAGCCCTATCCCGGGCTCTCATTAAAGAAGGTGTATGCCGAATTGATCAGGTCTATGTATGTATGGAACGAAGTTGATGGGGAGTCCTTCACAGCACAATCGACACAAGGACGACTATCGCTCAAGTCATCAAGAGGGTTAGAGGTAGTTTCAGGAACAACGAAGTTGTTTTTATCCAAATGCGATCTCAATAATTCTTCTTGGGTGTCGTCTTGAGGTGAATTAATGATATACATCTCAAGTTCTTTTACCCAATTAAGAATTAGATATTCCATTTGAAATAATTCATCAAGAAGCGTTTCTCTAAGAAGGGTCGATTGAGAGCATTCGAGGGAGAGATAGGGATTATTTTTTACTTTCGGCCCTCTTAAGGCTACAGGAAAACAATGGGTCTATATAGTGGGGCTTGTAATTTAAAAAATTACATTCTAAATCTTCATGATTGCCACCACATATTTGACACCACGTACCATAAGAGGGCCGGAAGTAAAAAGTATCAGTATCACTCTTGGTTGTGTCAGAAATTACCAACCCTCGGGATCTTACGGTTCTGTTTTCAGTAACTGATACTTGGGCACGGGGCGTTTTGAGTGGGCATGGCCCCGTGTTCACCTACTATCTGACTTAAAACAGGATTGCCAGTACCAAAGATTGGGCACGGGGCGTGTTCAGCGGGCACGACCCGTGCTGAGTTCTGCAGAAGCTGAAAAATTACGAAAAATCCTAAAAAACAGAAAAAAAAAAACGATTAGGCCGTTGATTCCTAACTTTCTTAAAATCCTTGTGTCCCCGGCAACGGCGCCAAAAACTTGATGCGTGTCTGTGTGTATATGTATTTATGTATATTTTTAGCCCTTTTTACACTTTAGTCAAGTTTTAAATTTATAAAACACGATATTTTACTAACACTAGACACACATATGGGCAAGTGCACCCATCGTGAGCGTTGTATAGCGTTGGTAAGATATCGAGGTCGTCCAAGGACACAAGAGGTTTTAGTACCGGTTTATCCTCAACGTCTAATCAAATCAAAATTTTAGAAAAAGGTTTAAACATGAAAATAAAAACTAAAAATGCTGAAAAATGAAAATAAAAATAAAAACAGATAGACAAGATGAATCACTTGGATCCGACTCGCCTTTAGTGTAACCTTTGATTTCCGCACTTTTGCATTTTTAAGAGATTATCTTAGTTATAGTAGTAGGCCACTCTTTTGAAGGTGACGTTACCCTTAACCCAGTAGTTTGAGTCAGCAAGGATACAATCCTAAAGGGTTGGATTATTGAAAGATAATTAATTAAGTTATTAATGCGTAATGTCGTAGGCCCCTCTTTTGAAGGTGACGTTACCCTCGGCTAAGTAGTTTGAGTCAGAAGGGATACAATCCTAAATAGCCGAGTTAATTTTTTAATTGTAGTTTACAAATGAGGGGATCAAGAAATTCGAACCCCCGCCATCCAATACCAGTGGGTATTGAAGGAGGTCCTACTAAGCTTGACCCAGGTCCTTGCAGGATCTATACACTGAACAAGGCAAGACTCTTACCAAACCATTCCCTTAACCCCGACCAGGTAGCCATGATATCTCCATATAGACCGTGGAGATATGAATGGTGAAAATCTTTTATTTTATATAGACAGTAAAATAACGCCAAGACACCACGGACAAATGATAAGGAAGATTCACCTTCAACATAAGAAACTAGTTATTAAAGTCATTAATACATAACCAAATAAAAAGTGCGAAAAGATTAAAAATAAAAAGTATTACAATAAATGCTTGTCTTCACCAAGTGATGTAAGAGACTTAGGCAAACATGGCCTTTGATTGTCAAGAACTCTTACGATCAATCTTGGATCCCGAGACTACTCACACACTCTATGATGGATGATGGTGGTTGATGTGGGTTGTGATGGTGGTGGTGGGTGGGTGAAGTGTGAGAGAGGTGGTTTGCCAAGGGATGGTTTGCAAGTGAGCCAAGCACAGAAGCCCGGACACGGCCCCGTGTCCACCCATATTCTCTTTCTTCATTAATTGCAGTTTGTCTGCATTAGTTGACTACGCCCCCGTATCCGCTGGGCACGACCCCGTGTGCAGAAGCGTATCTGTACTATCAAGATTTTCCTAGATTCTGTGAATCTTAGCATTGACCACGGCCCCGTGTCCAGTGGGCCCGCCCCCGTGTTGGGTGATAGAAGCTCCTACAACTTTGTCTTTTCTGCAGACTCTTGGGCACGCCCCCATGTTCAGCCTTTTGTTCTCTTGTTCTTGCTTGGGGAGATGCTGTCGAGGGGTCGGGCATGCCACGTTTATTCCTTTTCTTGTATTATTGTTAGTTTTAGCTGCAGTTTTGCTTCTTTTGTTCATTTAAGCTCTTTTAACCCTAAAAATACAAAAGGAAGACAAAAACACACTTTTTCCAACATTAGTACAAAAAAAGGGTTAGTTTTATGCCACATTTGATTTAATTTATATGTTGCGTTTTGCTCACATCACTGGTCCGATTTTGAGGATTTGTACGAACACTCTAGCCTTAGACAGAAAACTAAGGGTACAGGCACCAACCCTTCCAGATTGCACGTGTTCACAATATTTAGACCCAAACTTTGACGATATTTTTGAAAACTTAGAAGGCACAAGGCCAAAAGAATCATCCAAGGATAGATGATTGAATTTCAAAATAATTTTGAAAATTTGTGTTCATGTTTTGGTAATCACCTAAGGATAGGTGATGTGTATTGTTTTAAGTTCTAAACACAAGATAACTTGTGTTAGGGTCCTAGAAAGGTTATAGTCTAGGTCAAAGCATTACTAATAACCAAATTCCTTATAACCATGAGCTCTGATACTAACTCTTCTGTCATACCCCGACCGCGTAAAACAACAAAACGCGGCGGAAACGTCGGGGAGTGTCGTAATAGAATTATTTTTCACAACACATGGTATTTAAAGTTTGGTTTTATTTATTAAAATTTTTACATTGTTTTGGAGATAACAGAAACATAACATGAATTAAACTGTCTTTCATAGTTTTAAGTCACTAAGGCCCGAGTCCGCCTAAGTGTGTCACAGTCATCATCAAACATTAGCTCCTGAGACACATGTGAAAATAGGTACGTCAGCATAAAAATGCCTGTGAGATACATAGGTTTTGTTGATGAAGGATTCATGACTTGTAGTTAAAAGAAATGTTTAACAAAAGTAGTCATAAACCTTATAAAAATGTTTTCTTTTATAAAATCATATGAAAATCGAAGTGAAAATCAGATGATAATAATAAAAGAATGATGCATGGTTAAATAAATAACCAAGTGAACATGAATTTTGTATAAAATGTATCATTTGTAAAACATTGCCTTGTATAAAATGTGGCATGTTCTTGTCCTTGTCGAAGTGGTTTAGATAACGCTATGATATGTAATATCATAAAAGCACTTATATATAGGAAGCACCAGCAGCGTATCCACCATGCTTTTATCACATTACACACGCCTCGTTATTTAGATCACTTATCGATAACCACCAAAAATGTCTTGTTTAAACCAATGTCAAAATCTTATGTGTAACCAGTGCCCAATGTCAAATGTAAACCATGTCTTGTATAATCAAATGTTATGTATGGCAAGTAAAAAGTATTTACTCAAACCATATGTATAATGTCAATGTGTAATCAAATGTCACGTATGGTGAATAAAGAGTATTTACTGAAACCGTATGTGAAAATGTACAAAACAATGTCTTTGAATAAGCCTAAGTTTAAATCAAAAGTTATGTTTTGCATAAACCAATGCTTTATGGTTACAAACATTTATGTGGTAATGTTTATCGCATACATTCAAGTTAAAGTTTTATCAAATATGTTTTCAGATTCTGTCATTCCCTACTTCCAAACAAACCTAGGAAGCCGGGAAAGGAATTTGTCATGTCCTATGGTACCATTACATACTACCGAGCGGCGTGATCAATGTTAATGAATGTATTTTTGTCCCGTTAAACATACCAAATGTCATAACCAATGTAAGCATGTCATGTAAAAGCCATGTACTAAGTGTGCTAAGTAAACATACAAAGTAGAAATGTTCATAAAATCAATGTGCCCATATGCTGAGTAAACATATGCAGCAGAAATGTAATGTAAATCAATTTGCCCATATGCTGAGAAAACATATGCAGCAAAAAGATCTATGAAATCAATGTGCTAGCATGCTCAGTCATCATACATAGCAAAGCATAGTTGAAATCATGTACTGTCACACCCTGACTTTTGCGGAAGCCTGATTATGGTGTGACTTTCTTAATACCATTGCATTCAATCATAACAACAACTATATGATAAAACCATAGATTTGTCATCCATAAAATAAGTTTAAAACATAACAACATTGTTTTAAAGAAAACGTAGACTTCAAATTCTAGTTTTACAAACCATACAAATTGTTTATGAGTTCACAAAGGACTCATCAAAAGATATTAAATAAAACCAAGGTTTGGAAGATGTGTCCCATCCAGGAATAAGACACACTGACCAAACCCAAAGACAATGGATGACATCTTTATTCCTAACGCAGCATAAAACTTCCAACGCCCGCCAGATCCACTTACTAATTCCCTGAAATATATGTAGTTTGAAAACATCAACAAAAGTTGAGCGAGTTCATGTGTTTGTTTGTGTGTATGTATAAACCGTTGAAATCTTTGTAAGTATGTATGTAAGTTTATAAATACCGGTATGAAAGCAACAAGGAAAAACAGATCACCAATGGTTTGCAAGACCATTGATATGTGTGACGTGATGCACGAAAACTCAAACCTAGCAGATTTCGTCAATAAGACATAGTCACCACATGGCCCATTCGGTGGGCGCATGGATGGGGCTCGCTACACCCGAATAGATCTATCACTCATGTCCCTCGGTCCTACAACGAGGATTAATGGCCTTAAGTGTTGTACCCACCACTCACATAATCAAGTAATACCCTTCCTTAGCTAACCATACCAAATCAAAATGTTTGTAAATAGTTGTAACACATATTTCACCCCAGAAGTTATAAAACTGGAAACAGTTAAAAGAAAAGGGGGACATGAACTCACAGTTTTGCGTTCTTCGAATCCGCCTGTAACTCAAAGTTTCCTCTGGTGTACACGACTACCTACAATGTACTATGGTCTTATTAGACGAGCGGGTCGTGCCTTGACTTAGTATTCATTAGTGCCTTTGAGTTACGTTTCCAAGTGTCTTCATTATTATTCCAAGCTATATAATTATTCGTTAAAATAATTAATATTTTAACTTAAATTATATTTATTAAATTTTGGAATAATTGTTAAACCATATTATCGTAACATAATACTTCCCAAGTATTTATACTTGTATTTCCTTCCCAAGGATGGGGTATCTTATAGATGTGTATTTTTGCCATGTTTTGGGGTCGTATAGTGTGTATTTATACGTATGAGAATACGTATTTTATTGTATTCATTAAGTATTCATATACTTACATTTATATTAAACTTTCCGGAATGTTATTTCTAATAAAAGTCTACCAATATATATATTTCCAAAATATATATAATTAAGAAATATTACTAGAAAAACTAATTAAAATTTTTCTTTCGGTAAAAATATTTGTAGTTCCAAAATAATATATTCTCAAGTCTCACTTAGAAAATATGTATAAACTTATAATGTATTTCAAGTCTACTCAAGAAAATATATATCTTTCCCAAAAATTATATATCTTCTAGAAATTCCCAAAAAAATATATTTTTACTTCCCAAAAACAATATATTTTCTCCTTGTCAAAAATATGATATAA
>JARYGA010043897.1:0-60080 GCA_030545235.1 Helianthus tuberosus
CTTCTTGATGCGTGCACCAGCGCCAAAACCAACTTCTCCATAATTGAGTACCTTGCCTCAGGATCTGTCAACATGCGACTAACATAATACATCGGTGTTTGAACCCCTTCCATGTCTACTAGGAGTATTGCGCCAACATTTTTGTCTGAAGCCGACATGTATAAGACCAGTAGCTCCTTCTCACGCGAATCTATGAGTGTTGGTAGTTGAACACTCGTTCAATTCCTTGAATGCGCCTTCTGCCTCGGCAGTCCTATGAAACTCATTAACGCAGTTGCGCAAGGTACGAACGGAAGGCAATGACTTAGATGCATGATTTGATAGGAAACGATTGAGAACGGCTAGCCTGCCGGCTAATCGCTATATTTCCTTGATATTACTCGGTGATGACATGTGGTCTATCGCTTGGACTTTCTCAAGGTTGACCTTGAAGCCCCATTTTGTAACAATGAAACCCAAGAATTTTCCTTCTTCCATCCCAAAAGAGCATTTGCCAGGGTTGAGCTTCATGTTTACGCTGCGCATAGACTTAAAAGTCTTCTCAATATCTTTCAACATCAGGTCCTCCTCTCGGCTCATGATGATAAGGTCATCGATGTATACTTCCATGTGCTTCCCGATATCATCACCAAAAGTTCTATCCATTAGTCGTTGGTAGGTAGCGCCATCGTTGCACAAGCTGAAAGGCATCTTGGTATAGCAAAAAATCCCATCTCGGTTCAGAAAGTCGTCTTATATTCGTCTTTTAAGGCCATCTACACCTGATGGTATCCTTTGTAGCAATCTAGGAAGCATTTCCACCTGAATGGCGTGAGAGAATCAATTTTTTGTTTATCTCTGGAGGAGAATAACAATCTTTGGGACATGCCTTATTGAGGTCTTTATAATCGATACACATACGCAAGCCCCCGTTTGACTTTTCAACCATGACTGGGTCGGTCACCAAAGTTTGATAGAGCACCTCACGCAGTATACCGGTAATCAACAACTCTGAAACCTATTCATTCATAGCTTTGGTCTTTTCGGATCTGAGACTCCGTTTCCTCTGCACCACCGGTTTGATGGATGGGAAGGTGTTTAAGAAGTGTTCGGTGACATCTCTTAGGACCCTTGACATATCGGTCGGTGACCAGGCAAAGATATCCATGTTCTTGAAAAGCAACTGTTTTAAGAAAGCGTGGATATTTTCAGACATGGTTGGGCCCAGAGTCACAGTCTGTTCTAGGTACTTGCGATTTAAGACCCACTTCTCCGGTTCCTTGCGCGGAGTTCTTTCTTGCTTTTGTTGGGTGCACCTCGTCAGTCGCCATAACCTCTTTCTTCGAGTATATGATTGCCACTCCGGTTTCGGTTGGGAAACCGATCGCTGAATGTGGAGTGGATGTCACCATGCTAAGGTGGCCTTGAGTTTCTCTACTGATCAGAATGTCATGTCATGTCTTGAATTTGTTGGCATCACCATGAAGTTTATATCTATTGTTCTTGAATGTTTCCCGTCAACGAGCGTGACCAGGAGAGTGATATGCTCTAGAGGGAATACCGCTTCGTTGCAAAATCTTGACAAAGGATAATCAACTGGCTCGAGACGCACTTTATCTTCTAGATCGAACTAGTTAAAGCATTGTTCATAGATGATGTCAACTGTGCTCCCTGGGTTGATAAAGATGTAATCAGTATGATAATGACCTAGGATTCTAGTGATAATGATGGGTCCGTGTGGCGCGTGCATCCCCGCCTACCACTGGAATGATCACTTGTTGTTCGCGCCACGAATCGTTATGTGGGCGTTTCCCATGATTCTTCGCACTGCGCTTTGGTCCACCGCTAACCATGTGGGTGTTGAGCTGACGTATATTCTTGTTGGGCCCCTCATCTGTGCGCTGGATTTGGCGTGTTTCCTTGCACATGTTCTTAATCAAATGGTCAACTTCCCACTTTTTAAAGCTTTCACTATCTCCTAGCGCAAGCTGATGCAATCGTCTGTTAGATGCCCCATATCTTTGTGATAGTCGTAGTACAGATTAGGGCCTTGGACCTTCTTGTTGCACATTAGAAGTGCAACTTTAACTAATGATTTTCCATTATAAGAACCTCTAAAGGTGTCTTAGTCAGCGGGGTCCAGTATTTTTCTCTGTTCTCGTTTTTAATAGTTTTTTTATTTCTGATTCTATTGATTGTTGCGCGAGCATCATCACCATGCTGGGTTTTTCTTCATAATTGTTGTACTGGTCTGCCTTCCTGCCAGAGTTCTTTCCTCTCTTGTTACGCCTACTTTGCTCCTGCACATGGCTGCCTGAGTAGTGCTCACTCGAGTAGTGACTTGTTTTTGCTCATATCAATGTTTTTTCTGTCTGCGCGACAACTTTGGCGGCTGCCATCACCTTATCCCACTCTTCGTGCATTCTGTCCTTCCCTGTTATAGTCCGGATTAGAATATCACAGCGTACCATGTGAGTGAAATGTGTGCATATCATGTCTTTGCTGACATTCCCATATTCTAAACACTTCTTGTTAAACCGGGTGATGAATTCTTCAAGGCCCTCATTCTCTCTTCTCTGGATATTCATAACCTCGCTCGTGTCACGCTTGTGACGTCGTTGTTGACTGAAATGAGCAAGGAACTTCTGCTTTAAATTGAGCCATGTCTTCAACTTGCCTGCAGGGAGGCAGTCAAACCAGGCGCATATCGCGCCTATGAGGGTTTGAACAAAGATATGGCACCACATTGGCATGGTCTATCCGCCCACAACACCAACACTCATGAAAACCTGGATATGATCGTCTGGGTAGGTCAGCCCATTAAACCTACCGATAGTTGGAGGTAACTTCGCCTTTTCCAACGGTGCCAGGGCAATTTCGCAAATGAATTTTTATTGTTTAGAATCTGCTACTGGCCTGTAAACTAGGCAATAATCATGCTCAGCTGAAAGGTTAAATGTTGGGCGAGCCCGTGCCATATACGCTTCATGATATTTTGGAAGGCAGTTGAATACTGACGAATTGTCGCCTTCGTGGTGCGTCGGATCTGTTTCGCCAGTATGAGTATCCCAATCATCGTTCATGTTGCACGAGCCTAACCGGCTACTCACCGTGTTCTGCGGTGGGTATGGGTATACTGGCTATCGTAATACCTCCTTGTGTTTACGCGCGTGTCTAGCGTGGTGTGGACACTTTGTCAGTGTGGTGATGGTGACCTGCGATGCTGGTGTCTATCCGTTCACTCTGATGGAACATATGATGGTGCATGCTCTTGATGAGGAGAGTTGTAGTTTCCTAGGTACCAGCGTCCACACTGGAGTTGTTAAGCTTGAGCCAGAGCTTGTTGCGCACACAATTGTGCATAGATGGCATTTAAAGTTTCTTGACTTTTGATGAACCATGAGGCGGGAGATTCCCCCTCTTGCGATAATGACGTCAGTGCGCCGATGGTCCATCACCATGGCTTGTTGGGGTCGTGTTTTGGGTGGTACAAGTACCACTTGCATGCACGCCTCCTACTTCAGTGTAGTCTCCCTAAGCGTACCCGTTAGGTGGGTGGCTTTGAACATGCGCGTTGTCCGCCACCAGTCCCGACTGAGAGTGGAAACCGAGAGGAAAGAAAGGAATACCTTGATGTAACATCTGTCAAAAACGGGTATCCAAAATCCAACCCGTTTTGAAATCCGAATCCTAACCTCTAAACGTCGAAATTCTTTTTTTGCTACAAATGATATACGCGAACATTTATTATTTCGTTGTTATCTATTATTTATTATTTTTATGCTAAATTAAATAAACATTATTTATTTCATTTGTTTTAAATTGCTTTAACTAAATATAGGAAACATATTAGACTAAAATTTAAAAGCTTAAAAGATTCTTGTTTCATTCTATAATACAAATCAACTGCACGGGCTACATATTTCCTTGGAAACTGATGATTTGTATGGTCATCATGAGTAATAGCTAGCTATCACCATTGAATGCTAATTAAGTATAACCATTGGTTAAATAGAGAAACATATAGAATTGGTTTCTTCTCTCTCATTCAATCTACACAAGTCGAGATAGCATTGCCTGCTTTTTCACGCTTCAACCAGAGTTTTGTTTGTGAAGACACCCTCCACGTTGGTGCTTGATCGAGACTCCTATACAAATACAAAATCACTTCGGTGATCGGTTCCAGCCTTAGTTCGTATGTTGTGGATGACGATTCAGTGCAAAATCGATCCGCGTTGATGAAGCGTGATCTCTGTTCTAATCATCACCTATAACACACACTCTGTGACACCCGGCTATTTAGGCT
This sequence comes from Helianthus tuberosus, assembly GCA_030545235.1. Classification (NCBI taxonomy): domain Eukaryota; kingdom Viridiplantae; phylum Streptophyta; class Magnoliopsida; order Asterales; family Asteraceae; genus Helianthus; species Helianthus tuberosus. The sequence goes on from JARYGA010043897.1 coordinate 4,286, forward strand.
GTACCGTACAAATGTAACACGTGTCATGAATAAATAAAAGGCTGTATTTTACTGATTTTGATATTTATATGTGATATTTAATGTGTTGGTGAACCCAAACATTGTTAAAAATTATGTTGGCAACGATAAAATAAACACTTATCGCGTAACGATTAAAATGCGAAACGAACGTCGGTGACCACCCGATCAGTGTTAAAATCCTAAAAATAGTCTATTATGATTAGAATGGTAATTTTAATCATGTTCGTGAGGAAAAATAAATTAAAACGCTAAGAAACTCTATTTTTCGAGTTTGAGCGCGTACCGCACGATACTACGTGCATTTGACAAAATACTGCCAACGCAGCCAGTCAAGGCAGCTGGTAATTATTTCAGTAATAATTTAGTGTGATTATTTTTATGGAATGGTGAAAATAATTTAAAACGTACTAAAACGGGATTAAAACGCTAGATAAAATACCCGGTATCCAGTAAAATACCAGTTTTTGGTCTAAATTATGTGTATATATATATATACGAATATATGGGTGGAATGTGAGACATGAAACATGAGTTGGCAGCCATGCAAAGGCCTCTCTCTCCTCTCTCCAACACTTGTAGGCCTAGAAATTTACAAGTGATGATGATGCTTTTCCATCCTTCCATAACCTCACCATATTCCAAGTAAACATTCAAAAATTCACTCTCTCTCTCTCTCTCTCTCTCTCTCTCTTGAGCATACCTACGGCCGAACACCCTCAACAATACATCCATTTTCATTTTCAAACTTAATCTTGAAGGTTCATATCCATTTCAAGGTGTTTCAAGTCTCTTTTGGTGGTTTAGAAGAAATTCAAAGTGATTCAAGATACAATCAAGTCCAACATCATCAATTTTTACTAAAAATCATTCAAGAACTTGAAGGTATAAAATTTATTTTAAAAACCTTGTTTTTGATTCTTGATGTTCTTGATGATGATGGAAGTTTCTCTTGTTCTTGAGTTTAATCACAAACTTGAAAACTAAAAACAAATGGGTTTTTGAATGAAATAAAATGGGTGTATCTAGATATATATGTGTGTGTGTGTGTGTGTGTGTGGTCGTGAGTGTGTGTGTGTGTGGTTGTAGATGTTTGTGTTTTTTATTTTTGTTGAAAGATTCTTGAGTTACATGATTTCTTGAAAGTAGGATGCATGTAAGAATTAAGATGTGTCATAAAAGAATGTTCTAAAGATGATTCAAGATTTGAAAGTGACATGAATAAAAGTAAAATTTTGGATTCATATGTATGTATGTATGTATATGTATTTCGTATATGTGTGTATATGCATGCATGAACATTTTTTATATTGATAATTGTTGATGTGTAAGAATATATGCATATGTCTTGCATTTATGAATAAATGATTAAATGATGATGATGTGAAGTATGAAATGTTTGAATATTTGAAACATGAGTTAAATGAAGGTCTAGATGCATTCAAGTTCATGCAAGATGATTAAAACATGTTATGTATGCATTAGATGCATTTACTAGAACATGCATGTTGGAATATGATCATGAAATGATGATTTGAATATGATTTGATAAAAATAAATTTTGATCAGAATATAAACACTAAAATAAGAATATTTTGAAGTGTTTAATGATATATAACTTTGTCATAATGTTTACTAGCCTTGCATGTTGTACTTGGTGCATTAGGAGTTGTAAAATACGTGAAATCGCATGATTTATGTGGTCTACACAAAAACTGCACTAATCTGATTATAATCACTATTTTAATCAGTAAATAACATGTATTGTGTTAAAATATCAAGTCATTCCGAGTGGGAATGATTATAGTAACGTTTAACGCAAAACTATACGTTAAAACGGTCAAAAATCGGTTTTTCGAACGATTTTTATAAAACTGATTTAGATCAGTAAGTAAACTGATATTTTTAGTTTAAAAATAAGTATTTTAACTAATTTTAAGTTTACTTGGTGTTTGGTTGGTCATACGTGACTTCCGACGCCCGAAAACGTTACCGAATCGCTAAAATACGCGTTTTTCAATAAACACTAGTATGGGTTATTTTTGGGTGAACCTTATGTGTTAAAATGTGTTATGTGATATAAGTATGTGAATTTTATAATATGTTAAGTATTGACATGATAGTGGGGTAATTTAAACTATGCATGTACACTTGTGCATTTAGAATCGGTAAAATCGCATTTAATGTGTAACTTGTTGTCGAGCATGAAATCTGGTACATATAAGTTATTTTATGTATGCAAGCCTTAAAAATGAAAAAATGAATAAGTTAATGAGATTACGCGTGTTTCGATGTTGATTTATGTGTACGTTTATGTATATATATTACGGCGCGCAAATCGTAGATATATTACGTATAAACGGGTGTGTTAATGGATTTACATGATAACGGTCACCAATAAAATCGTTCAAGTCGCAAAATCATAAATATATATATATATATATATATATATTAACGTGCCAACATAATCTAAAACGATAACTTTTCGAGAAAATCTCAAAGTTATGTGAAAATTCTAAGAAACGGAGAAACTTAGGATTTTTTTTATATATTGATTTATAAATCGTTCCTACTTATAATAAGACGTGTAGAAATCAATCTGTGGGATTGTGCTACTTAAAAATACGCACCCAAAGGTGAGTGTCACTAAACCCCCCTCTTTTTACTGCTTGTTATATAATTTGGGGGAAGAACACGCCTAAAAGGGTTTAATAATGTTTTTGAAATAAAACATACCTTTTGATATAAATTATATATTTTCGTTGAAAATATATGAATTTTCATAAGTTATACGTTTCGAGATAAAACGTTTTTGATGAATATATGTTTCGGGAGAAACTGGGGTTGAACGGTGTTGGGGGGAAACAACCGTGTAGTTGGAACGAATTTGGCTTGATCTCAAGAGAGTGAGCATCGGCTTAGGCTTACATTTCGGTGGGGATTTTAGGGAATTCGTACAACATCATATATTAAATTTGTCATATTAGTTGGATATATATATTGTACGTGAGGCAGACATCATAGATGGTCTCAATATGGACCATGCGCCAATGGTGTCGTTTAATCATTTAAGTATTACACGCGAGGAATTGTTGGTAGATCTATCGGGTTGACAACCCCGTCGTGACCGGTCCCCCGTGTCAAGTCAAACGACGAATTTATATTCTGTTTTATAGTCTAGCCTTGATTATCCCTACATTGTAAATATATAGTTCGTATTGTCTAGCTAACATACTAGTCTGAACATTGACGATATAAATTTAATATGTAAAACTTGGGAAAATGCCTTATTCGGAGGTTTCAGCTGAAAAACCTACGACGGTTGACCCATGAATTTTATTAAGGAAATGAATGGACTTTCATAAATTATATGGATGTTTTATAATAAACACATGATTAGAAAGCTTTTTCCTTGGGATTAAATTGTTTAAATATGAATATGTGAACTCACCTTCCTTTGTGTTGACACTTGATTTTAACGTGTTCTTCAGGTACTTGAGTTCGGCTTCGGGAATCATGGCGTATCTTGTGGTTGCTGATGCATGTTTTGTCACTTAATATGTTGGACGAACTTTTAAAACTTTCTGGGATGAATGTAATAAGATCCATGAGGATCAAAACAACTTAACTATGTTGTGGTTGTGTAACGTTTTGAAACTTTATGCTTAAAACTTATGTTTTAATTAAGTTATTATGTCCAACAATTTAATGCATCAATCATCAAGATATAAATGGGCACCAACTTCCGTCACCACTACATTCTTATTCTGCTGCGACGTTTTTGGGGTGTGACAGAAGTTGGTATCAGAGCCAATAGTTGTTAGTGAGCTAGATGTTTTCGGGGAAAACACTAGACTTCAACCGAAGAATGTTGAGATCTAAAGTCCAAAATTCTCGAAGCCAAAATTTTTAAATAAACATGGAAAATTTTAACATGTATGAAAACCATTGCGTGTTTATGTGCATACGTGATTATCTGTTTATTTGGGCCTTATGTGTTATTTTTCATTTGAACACACACTTACTTTGTACGGTTATGTATTGTCACGTCTCAGCCTATAGAACCATTAGTAGTCCTGCTCACTGATACTGTCGAGCCTACACTTGAGATTCCTCCGCCCCGTCGTTATAGAATCGTCTATTCCGCTATTCGAATCATGTGTTTTGCCACACCTCTTTTAGTCTACACTCGTCGTAGGAAGAGGACTCGACCCGTTGGAGAGATCACATCGACTTCGAGAGCTGAGACGGCGTTCACTCTGAAGAAGCAGAAAGGGATTTGAGTCAATTACTCTAGCTACGATCTTCAGTTCGCCACGTTACGCGGAGACTTAAAGACGACGAAGGGCAAGATGAAGGACTTAGAGGGACAGAAGGACTGGTATGATGAGCTTAAGGACTTGGATGACAGTGCTAGGGATGAGATGCACTGGAGGATAGTTGAGCTAGAAGAACTTGTTAGGAAGATGTTGGACTTCCTGGGTTTGAAGCGTTAGTTGTTGGTTGTTTTGTCTGTCACTTTTGATACACTCTGATTATGGCCTGCGCGCCAGATTTTTGAATATTATGTAGAAATTTTGTTTGAACTTGTTATGGGTGTTGATGTAGACATGCCAAATTTTGATTAGTCGATGTACTAAAAAACAAGTTTTGTAATTTCTGGCATAAATATCGAATGGGTTTATTTTGGTTTAAAAAATTGTTCTCATTAATATGTGGATATTATACATGCGCAATGTTTGGTCCACAAGGATTTAATGATTGAATTATTTTTGGGATATCGTCTTATGTTGATATTATGTTGTAATAATAGAAACGAAGAAATGCCGCCAAAAGCGAGACAGGATCCTGGACTACCTACTACCCCAGATGAGGTGGCACAACTCAGAGCCCAACACGTTAATACTGCCATGGAACAGCGCGATGCTAACTAGAATAACGGCCAGGAACGTGGACGTGGTGCTCATGGGCATGGTCTTGGTGGGACACAGATCGGAAACCGTTCAGGTAATATAATGATCGGAAAGTTTTAGTGGTTCCTGTGTTATGATATAATCGGAGCGTAATTCTGATTTTTCATTAGCTTTGTGAATGTTACATAGATGTACATATAAAACAATCCAGGGTTGTAACCCAAGATCATTTACTGGTGCCCTATGCAATGATGTGGCAACGGTATGCGTGATGTCAGGCCGTCATAACGGGTCGACCATTCAAGTAATTCAGCATTCCGAGCCTAGATTTGGTCGAACTGGGCATGTTACTCGCGAGTGCTATGTTAAAAGTACTTCGGAGGGAGCGAAGCTAGAGGGATGCTTCCAGTGCGGTGAAATGGGGACATTTCGGGAGGGATTGTCCTAAAGCTAAGGGTCAGAAGCCAGGGGTAGAGTGTTCGAGCTAAACACTGGAAAGGCATGTGACGATCCTGCTGTTGTTACCGATATGTTTTTTTATCAATAACCATTCTGCATTCGTACTTTTTTGATACTGGAGCAGACTTGAGTTTTGTTTTGAAAAACTTTGAACCATTTTTGTGTTCTCCAACAAGTAAGCTAAGTAAGAAGTACTCGTTAGAACAAGCAAATGGTAAACTGATAGAGACTAACGAGGTTGTTCGTAGTTGTAGTATTCAGTTATATGATCATAGTTTTAGTATCGACTTGTTACCAGTGGAGCTGGGGAGTTTTGACGTAGTCGTAGGGATGGATTGGCTATCCAAGAACAAAGCTGAGGTTATTTTCTCGGAGAAGCAAGTGAGTATACCTCGTCCTGATGGTGGTGAAGCAATAGTTGTTCACGGAGATCAATCGAGCCGAGTGTCGAGTGTCGTCAGTATTATGAAGATGCTCAAGTTGTATCTACATTTCTTATAACCCCAAAATGGAGACATATCATTAAGATAGGAGTGATTTCCTTACCTTGACAATTAACTCCGCTCATTCCTTCTTAAGACAACCTCACCAACGGGTTAGGGGTGATTCCCTTACCTTGGTGATCATTACCAAATCTCCTTTCAAAAGAGACTTTATTATGCAAACACGATCAAGTTTTATACCTAAATCATTTATCATTTGTCAAAATCCCTACTTATGCGAATTTCACCATTTATTGTTTTATCAAACGTATTTCTTATCCCATAATCTATTTCACATAAATCACATACACGAAATTCTTAAGCATACCCTAAATGTTTTGTTTCCCGATTTTCAAAATTTGACGAAATGCTACCCATCAACTTAACCGGTCTAATGAATATCTTGCCCACAAATTTCATGCTTAACGTAATCACTAAAACACGCTCACATTATATCATTGTACTAAGGACTTTTATTCACAATCGAAAATCAAACCAACCTTTCTCACATGCCTATAAGATCTTATAGATATTATAAGATCATTTTACTAAAACTCTTTTCAAAATCAATAAATCATTTTACTAAAATAACTTTTCAACGATCACTAAGTTCCTTATGCTAAATTTCTTTTTAAGAATCAACGTTTTCACGAGAACCTCCAAATTTCAAATTTCTTATTGTAATGCAAGATCCTTTAAAATGATGCAAACTTACTATTTTCAGAAACCGTTTCATACACCGCCCAATATGCCATTTAAATTCAAAACACGTGGGCAAGAAAACTTCATAGGAACTGACAATTTTCAACTTACGTAAATTCTTTTAAAACAAGAGTAGCATTTCCGTTCTTTTACAAAGTACATCTCGCATAATCAATAGATGTTTTACATACTTTTGACATTCACAAACTAGACTCTACATTCCAAGTCAAACTCAATCTATTTTGATTTGATAAACACAACGTTCTGCTCAAACAACTATACGTGCATATCATCGTACATGTTTTAGTCAATATCTCACGACAACTTCACTTATGTCATTCGTCTTACATACCCAAAACTTCTTAATCATTTTATATGCTTAAATTCGTTGTATTCAATTCATACTATACACACAATTGTCGTTATTTATACCTACTTACATTCATACTTATACACATTTTCATGTTCATACTCATACGTTTTATGTTCATACTTACATACTTATTCATACTCATACTATTATTTATATTCATACGCATGCTTACATTTATACTCGTATTCATACATTCATACCTATACGTGAGCATAACCCGAGGGGTTCACTCACGTTGGTCTTACATACTTAAACATGAACATGCTTATATACTATGTTCTTATACGTACACATTCTTATTTTTCAAATTTATGTATACCATGATTCATGCACAACTAGTACAAGCTATGCGGATCATGCGACGATCAAAATAATCACGGGTGCACATGGGATTATAGTGATAGGCGCATGAGAATCATAGAGTGTACTACTATGTATGGAAAGACACAGAACGTAACATGACACCGAATGCAAAACAGACGTAGCATGGTTGAAACATGGTGGATACACCGCTGGTACTTCCTATATATATAAGTGTTTTCACCATGCCACCAAACTTTCGTAAAACATGCCATGAGAAACTCGGTGCTTTTGCAGACCATATTTAGACCTAATATACAAACTTTAACAACTCACAAACGCATTGTTGAACAAGCAATATCCGATTATCCATGACGAGACCTTATCCTTAACACAACGTTTTCGTTTGTCCAATACACATTCCATTCTTATACTTGTATTCGTTTACTGGATCGATCATTCACCCTCGTACCTCCGTTATTCTTTGTCTTATATACAAACCTCGTTTACGATCAAATCGGTTTACGCGTTCGAATCCTAAATTAATTTCTTACTATTTAAAACTATATTTTCCATCCTTCACTTAAATGCAAACATACTTAGTTGGCCATCACCTCCCAAAATCGTTTTAATTAAAATACCTAACCTTCTCGTTCTTCATCAACGAATGATTCCTACAAACACGTGATTTATGATTCCTCTTTGAAACCAATGAAAATTTTTGAAGTGCGGCCACACTTTTCATCGAAATGCTTACCATTTTATACGAAAGTTATACTTCTTAGATATCATATTTTAAAGATACCCCTTCATTCTGAGTTATTCAAACTTGTTTAAACTCGTTTGCCTATGCGCACACATGCACCTTTTTACTTATGCTTAACGCCTCAACTCATTTTAGTCAAACAAACTCCTTTTACAAAACCTATCCTTCCGTTCTTCAAAATTTCGTACTTAAAAAAAACGTTTCAAAACTTCCAAGTCGCAATTTTAGACAGTCATTCTTTTAGCCAAAATGCCATCTTTTCAAAAGTCTTCCTCTTAAATTTCGAGGACAAAAGCTCCTAAAGTAGAGGAGACTGTAACATCCGTCAAAAACGGATATCCAAAATCCAACCCGTTTTGAAATCCGAATCCTAACCTCTAAACGTCGAAATTCTTTTTTTGCAACGAATGATATACGCGAACATTTATTATTTCGTTGTTATCTATTATTTACTAGCCTAAGATCCCGCGATTTTCGCGGGTGGCTTAACACAAATATATAATATCTACTGGCATTGAATCCTCAGGTAGATCATCATTTTTGTTCTAGGCCTTTCCAAACTTAGGCTTCACGTCTAAGTCTAAGAACCCGCGAGCTTCGCGGGTTGGTAAAAGAAAATTTCTTCATTAATACCGCTGACATTAAATAAGCCAGTTGAACAAAAAATAAGCCAGTGCATAGATTAAGACTGGTGAAGATTTATAAAAACCACATAAAAGTTAATTAAGAAAAAAAGCTTAATTATGATGTAACTTTTACCTTTATCAATAAAAGGAGAACAAAAAATAGAAGGCCGCGTCTCCGCTTCTTCCACCACAAACCCTCGATGGTAATTCGCATGGAAGAACCGGATTCCGGCCACAAGAATAAACAAACCGACCCAAACGCTGTGACCATAATCCAGATGATTGCACAGTGGCCTTTTTGTCTTTTTGTCGGCGGCATAGGCCACCGACCATTCATTATAAGATACATTATAATTAACATACCTCCAATTCTTCTAGTCGCTCTTTTTCGTCTTGTGCAAGTTCTTCAGGCGTTTTTGTCCTGTTTGACGGGCGAGCACGCATATCCAACACCATTTCATTGAGTAGTTTATCATAAGCATCAGTTTTTTCCTGCATTATATTGATTAAATTCTAGATAATAATCTAATGCATCAAAACCACGACTAATTTAATACAACTCTTTACCTGATCAGGATCGACTTTTTTAGGATAAACATTCTTAACGCTCTGCAAAGATGTAAATTGTTCGTCCAATTTTTTTATCATCTGGTCATTTTCTTCCTTGTCCTTAGCTTTCTCAGACTATGCATATAAAATAATAATCACGATCAAAGAAATTTTTCAATAATAATGATAATAATAAAGAATTTATATGATCAATGATCTAAACCTTGAAAAACTTGCTTTTGTAAATTATCTCATCATAGACCTCCTTTTTACTCTTCTGCCTCTGTAATAATAAAGACACCACATTAATCGAAAAACAAAATATGCCAGATCAGCAATTAAATAATCCAACTCGTCTCGCATTTACCTCTCCACTGGGTTCCGTTGCATGAGCACCAGGGGTGCCATCAGCGCTAAGCTGTTTTAAGATGACCGATCTCTCTGTAGAAAAATGAAAAATATGTTACGGCATATTAACAAAATTTCAAACTACTAACTAATTAACATTTAAGAAAAGTTAATATGAACATACTCTGAGCCTCTGTTGCTTCTTCATCTTCCTCATCTAACGGAACTTCATCATCAAAATCGTCTCGTTCAGCGTACAAACCGCCCTCTTGATCCTCATACTCGTCTTCTTCGCCGTCGGATAGATTATACCTGCTTTTCTTACTATGTTTAACCTAGAAGATATATTATAAAGACACTAATCAGTATATATATGATCTATAAAAGTCTAAAACAAATATGAAGTTTCACTCTCAAGAAAACAGTTACCCGCAATTCTCGTTGAGATCGGAGAATGGCCTTATCAAACTCACCGAGATCTTCATTCTGCTTACCAATTCGTTTATCGACAAACACTGATGACTTGCCACTCCTCTCGTAATCTTTCAGCAAGGTTTTCTTCCTCTGCAACATCACAAACAAAATAAAGATTACATATTAAACAAAATACACACATATATATAATCTTTCCATCATAACTTTGAATGCCATCTCTAGGGTGTGCTAGATGGATCAACGAATTGTGCCAGATGAATCGTTTATTATTATATCTTTAAGGAACAAAATAAACATATTACATTAGTTAAATTCCAGACAAATAACAACGATGAAAACTATAGTTAACTTACTGGGGCATGCGAGATTGATCAACAAATTGTCCAAGATCTAGTGATAGCAGCAAAAAACCAATTAGTAGTACCATACCAGCAAATTAACTATGAAGAAACTGATTTACTGATTCTGTTGTTATGGCAACTCTTCAACAACATTGGTTTCCTTCAGTTATCAAAACAACATAATAGGTGGTTCGTTGAAGACCAAGCTTACTACTTTGTGAACATAATATAGGTAATTATAGATAAAGTAAGTTTCTAAAAGAAGTATTAGTTACATATAAATGTGGCATTCAACCAAATTAATAATAAAGCGGTCAACTTGGGTTGTGTTTTTACTATCATAAAAAATAACATTTTTTTCTTAGTGCAAGTCATAACCACACATGCACTGCCACACCTGTTCATTTTATTGTTTACATTTCAATTTGGATTATCTTCATTATATCAGCAAACATCACATACCAAGTTTAGTACTGCACAGAGCTTTACAATAAAAATTAAAAATAAGTCACTGCATAAAACATACATTGCTCGATAACATAACCCAACCATCCTCAAACCATAAGAAAAACCCAGGTTTCAAACACACATGAACATCAATAAGCACCAATAATCAAGCTTCAAACCCTACAATTAGCCAAATAACCATACAAATTTCCATTTCATGTAAAACAAATCAACAGAAACTTACCAAGATCCGGTAGACTATGTTTGTAAACAATTGGAAATCAAAGCACTAATTGGTCGGACTTTATCGGGCGTCTTCAGTTTTGGATTGGATTTAGGGTGTTCAAATGCATCAAAATTGAACGGAGACAGAATTTCACCTACGATCGGCGATTAGCGGCGTCTTTAGTGTTCTTTCAACAATAGAATAGGTGACAACAAAAGAAATCAAACCAATAAACTATTAAAACAACAATTTATTCGTATTCTTGTTGTTTTGCAAATTTCTTAGCTTTTTGCTAAGTTTGGTTTGCGCTTTACTATTGCAGTTCCTCTTTTTACTATATGCCTATCCCACGGATAGTTATAAATCTAAAAACACGCAAATTACACTAATGGATTCTAGAAAACATGTATATCATATATGGAATTTAGGTAATCAACCTTAGTGTCGTTGCAACCCATCCCTCTCATAATAAGAATTTGATTTAGATAGCAATAACCAAGTCATCTTCGAAGATTATTGTTCGAACTAAAACAACTGTCACAAACAATTAACAAACAAACACCTGTTTTAAAATCCAGAACTACCAAATCCAAATTCCAATTAACGCAGAAATAAACCATACCTGTCAATATCGAAATCAAAGAATTCAAGACGTGGGATAAAATTCACAAACACTGAAGGTGTTCATTAAACCTGTCAAAACCCTAAAATCGTTAAATCCCCAATCAAAAAACCCAATTGTAACATTGAAATTGTAATTCACATAATCCAAACGCACCTCAATATAAAGCCTTTTCCAAAAAAAAAATGCCTCAAAACCCTAAATTTGAAACAGACGTGACGAAGTTATACCTGAACAACAATAGGCACGTACCGAACTCTGTCAATAAACATAACAACTTTTTTTTTGCATAAAATTACAAAAAATATAATAAACATAAAGCAAAAGTAAATCAACCATACCTTCCATACCGTACACGCCGTCAAGAGACTGTAGATCTGAGATGTTGATAACCAAATCGACGCCAAACAATCCAGTTACCGCCGATCAAAGGTACATCAACAAAAAAAAAGTCAAAAACTCGCGTCAAAACCCTAGGCATCCTGCAAAATCGCCACAAATTGATACATAAAAACATAAACAGCCACATCAGAACGTAGATCGTAAACAGGTCTGTTTGAATGACACATTGATTGAACGGAAGACGAAAAGATGAAGATCGGATCTGAAACTTGTTGCAAGATGAAGACGATATCCACTCATTTGTTCGCAAGACGAAACAGAAACCGTAACATCAAGTTACGTATCAATCGAAACCTATTGTAAAACACTTTGCATCTGCGACAGCTTCCGATCTTGATATTGAAGATGTCTCCAAGAGCATAATGAGAGATGCAGAAGGAAAAGAAAGAAACGTATGAGAGAAGATGATTATAAAGAAATATGGAAATCGGATATCTGGTAGAATTATTTGAGGAAATTTGAGAGAACGATGGAAACTTCAATTTTCAGCCTTACACTGTCAGTGGAAAGCTGGAGTTATATAGCAGATGTATATTGCCGCTCAAAACAATATTGAGAGGAGTATTAAGTTGCCAGGTGGCAATTAGTGGATTCAAAATATGCCAAGTGGCACCAAAATGTATTGTTTTAATATACATAATAGATTATTTTTATGCTAAATTAAATAAACATTATTTATTTCATTTGTTTTAAATTGCTTTAACTAAATATAGGAAACATATTAGACTAAAATTTAAAAGCTTAAAAGATTCTTGTTTCATTCTACAATACAAATCAACCGCACGGGCTATGTATTTCCTTGGAAACTGATGATTTGTATGGTCATCATGAGTAATAGCTAGCTATCACCATTGAATGCTAATTAAGTATAACCATCGGTTAAATAGAGAAACATATAGAATTGGCTTCTTCTCGCTCATTCAATCTACACAAGTCGAGATAGCATTGCCAGCTTTTTCGCGCTTCAACCAGAGTTTTGTTTGTGAAGACACCCTCCACGTTGGTGCTTGATCGAGACTCCTATACAAATACAAAATCAACTCGGTAATCGGTTCCAGCCTTAGTTCGTATGTTGTGGATGACGATTCAGTGCAAAATTGATCCGCGTTGATGAAGCGTGATCTCTGGTCTAATCATCGCCTATAACACACACTCAACGTTCATTTTCCTCTCGATTCTCGATAACATCTGCTCTGGAAACACGAAGCGTCTCACCGGAGTTCCTGCCAGAGTAACTGAGCTTGCCAGAACTCGTAGACGACGCCGGAGCCGTACGGAGATCATCGTGGAGACTGTTCATCTTGTTTCGGTATACTTTCTTTCAAACAACCCACTTCTTTTTGTTTTCCTATCTTTCACATAACACGAACTGCATATAAAAGCTTACCAATGAGTTTTGTTCTTTTTTTTTTCGTTATTCATGGTTTTAAAACGAAGAAGACAATCCAGGTTTTGTATATTACAAACTCACTTGTTATATTATGTAAGTCACTGTTGATTTGTGGAGTCAAAATATTTATCAACCATTTGATTATTGAGAGTCATTACTATCTTTTGGTTCTTTCGAATAAAGCAAAAGAAATAGGTAGGTGTTTATAATATAGTTAGTTTACTAAGATCTAATAACAGTTGGTTTAATATTTATCAGTTGGTTTAATAACAGATGGTGTAATATTTATCGATTATAAACATTAAACTATAAGGTGGATTTGTAGGGGTCACAATGGGGTGGTTACTGTGCGTGTTGTTTTCGTTTATGAAGAAGATGACTACTAGTTTTTTTTAAACATAATATATTGAAGTTTGAAAGGTATTTGACCATATATACGTTCAGCCACTTTTATAAAAAAAGGGCATGAGTTGCTCACCCATGTGTTCATGCAAAAAAAATACTATTTCTTTTTCTTTTTATTTAATATTATATAATATATAATATATAACATATAATAATAAGTTATGTTGAAAGTCAAAATTTGAAAGAAACATAAACTATTTAGTAGTCACTTATGAAACTGTTTAGTAGTCACTTATGAAGCTTCATGGTTTAAACTGTGAGATTTTATAAAAATATTAAAAGTTATTAAATAAATTATTACTAACTTACTTAACCATATCAACTACAATATGTGATAGTAAATTGTTAATAATCACAAATTGTTTCGATAGTTTAGCAAATATTAAATTACTTTCATATTGGGTATACAGTATTTAAGTTATACAGATAGGGCTGTAAACGAACCGAACGTTCAGCGAACAGTTCATGAACCGTTCGGCGGGAAGTTCGTTTATGTTCGTTCGTTTAATAAACGAACGAACATGAACAAGAAATTCCGTTCGATTAGTTAAATGAACGAACATGAACAGAGGTCTCGTTCGTTCGATTGTGTTCGTGAACGTTCGGTAAGGTGTTCGTGAACGTGTTCGTGGACATTCAGTGATTTGCGTTTTTTTATGTTCGTATGTTTGTGTTTTAATTGAAGATCTTTGTACTTTCTTATATTTTATTTGTACTTTTTATATTATTAAACTTTTATTTATTTTATTTCCCTAACAATTAAACTAGAAAACTCACTTTCATCTTGTTTATGCAACATTTCCCTTTCATTTCTCATTATTTACATCCACGAATACAATCGACCTTCGTTCCACGATAAGGGATTCAAGTTCGAGTGCTACTCTCTGGGCCATCTATCTTTATACTTCGTCGCGTTCGCCAAATTTATTTGTGTTCGTTTGTGTTCGTGAACCGTTCGCGAACACGCTCATTTCCTTAATGAATGTCACACCCCCAAAATCCACACGCGGAGTTCCACCGCTTGGAGGCGTGACTGACCCGGATCAAGCCACCAATCATATTGAACATATAAGTAATCAGTAAAAGTAAACGTAATTCATCACAATACAATTGGTGCTAAATCAAAAGCATAGCATAGGTGGCGGAAGCATAGTTATGAACATCCAACACAAGGGTTTAGTTTAAAGAGTCAAAATGTTTTCATCAAAACATCCACAATCCGTGCCCACAACGACTGCGCCTCCCGTGCAAGCTCCAAGAGCACCTATGGTCCTGCAAGACATGTAACAGAGAGTCAACAACTAGTTGAGCAAGTTCACAGTTGGTTATTTAGTTATAATGTTCGTATCGTAAATCGTATGCTCGTTTAGTAATCGTGTATCGTATGTAATGGTATCGCGGCCCTCTAGGCATGTTTGCGAAGTTTAGTGGGGGAGGTTTCCCATATTTTCTAGACTAGTTATATTTGTATCGCGGCCCTCCAGGCATGTTTGCGAAGTTTAGTAATTGTATCGCGGCCAACCCAGGCGTGTTTGCGAAGATTAGTATTTGTATCGCGGCCACTCCCGGCATGTTTGCGAAGAGTAGTGGGGGCTTCCCATGTATTACTAGTCTAGCTGTATCTATAGGTGTCCTTCCCGACCCGAGGACAGTGGTACGTATTCTAGTAACGAAGTAAGTACATGTAATCATTCAATCCCATTCCCAACCCCGGGAATCCCATGCCTTGGTAAGAGTGTGAACTCACCTGAGTTTGCTCGGTATGCTAAGTATGCTCACAGTTAATCAATCACGTCCTAAAGTATGCACGTATACTTAATCAGTTTATATTCAAGTTGTTTGCACGTAAACATAATCATCATGAACATCGCATCAATAACACTGACTATCACATTACACGTATTTGTAATCATACAAGTATTGCTTTTATACATAACAGCAGTTAACTAACCCAGTTAAGTTTAACAGAATTAACCTAAGTTATTGAACAGTTTAACCAATCGACGAAACACCCCTGCTTCGTCGTTAAGCCCCTTCGACGAATCAACTTGATTCGTCGTGATATCCTTCGGCGAAACACATTTGTTTCGTCGTCATGTGTTTCATTGAATCAGTTTCGCCGAGATTAGTGTTTCGCCAAAAGTCAGTTACGTCGAGCAGTTAAATCAGTTAAGCAATATCACAGAAACCCCAAATTTGCCGACATCAACAAGAAGCAATCATACGGAAATCATAACACAGAAATCATCATCTAACTACCTCGGAATCGTAAAGCATTCAAGAACAACATCTCATATATATGACACCATAAATCTGAATTCATGCCGTTCACTAACCCTAACTAAGCACATAAGAACAGATATTCATGCAATAAGATTTACACTAACCGATTCGAGATGAACGAACAAGGATTCGAGAGATAGGGATGATGGTGAACGATGGTTGTTGCCGTCGCACAGAAGAGAGAGTTCTAGGGTTTCTTATTTTTGTTAAAAGTGTGAAACAGGAAGTCGGTTAACGTAACATACGCGAGTTACCGTGCTGGGCCCTTAATGGGCTTCGGCGAATCTGGGCTCGGCGAAACACATTTGTTTCGTCGAGATGGGGTTGACGAAACGGATCCTGTTTCGTTGGGATGTTCTTGGCGAATCAACTTTTGTTTCGTCGGGTTCACTGATGTGGTAACAGTTTAAGTTTCTAAACAAGTCTTAAGTTGAACAACCAAACACATAATCATGCAAACACAATGCGTTTCATTATAATATAACGTGTACAGTTACAAGTTAAACAAGTCAAACAACTAACAGTCAAAGTCAACGTGCAATAAATACGAAAGTGAAAGTCGGAAACTCGAGTTGTCACATTATCCCCAACTTGAAAGAAATTTCATCCCGAAATTTAGCATGCGGTTACTGAGGAAGCTAGGTAAGTTGTGTCGTTTACTGGTTTTCCTGGGGTGTCACATCATCCCCCCGTTGAGTTGGAATTTCGTCCCGAAATTCTGTAGTAGCTTCAGCCTCAGTAGTAGTTGCATTGTTTTCGAATAACTGGGGATACTTGAGTTTCATTTGATCTTCACGCTCCCAGGTGAACTCTGGGCCGCGACGGGAGTTCCAACGAACTCGAACAAGAGGTATTCTAGTGTTCTTGAGGACCTTAACATCCCGGTCCGTGATTTCAACTGGTTCCTCGACGAAATGTAACCGTTCGTCGATAGTGAGTTCCTTCAAAGGAACTATGAGGGTCTCATCTGACAGACACTTCTTCATATTCGACATGTGAAAGACGTTGTGAACTGCACTGAGTTCAGCTGGTAAGTTCAGTCTGTAGGCCACTTTGCCTATTTTCTCTATGACTTCGAAAGGTCCGACGTATCGTGGATTGAGCTTGCCTCGTTTGCCGAAACGAACAACACCCTTCCAGGGTGAAACCTTGAGTAGCACTCGATCCCCAACCTGGAATTCGAGTAGTTTCCTGTCTTGATCTGCGTATGCTTTCTGACGGTCACGAGCTACCGCCATACGTTGTCGTATTTGAGCAATCTTTTCAGTAGTATCAACTACCATTTCTGGACCTGTGATCTGACTGTCACCCACCTCTGCCCAACAAAGAGGTGATCGGCATTTACGCTCGTACAATGCCTCAAACGGAGCAGCTTTTATGCTGGTGTGGTAGCTGTTGTTGTACGAAAATTCCACAAGTGGCAGATGTTTTTCCCAGCCATTGCCAAAGTCAATTACGCACGCCCGAAGCATGTCTTCTAGAGTTTGAATAGTGCGCTCAGACTGCCCATCTGTCTGAGGATGATAAGCTGTGCTCATGTCTAAACGAGAGCCAAAAGATTTGTGCATTGCCTGCCACTGTTCTGAAGTAAAACGTGCATCACGATCAGAGATAATAGAGGTGGGCACCCCGTGCCTCGAGACAACTTCCTTAAGGTATACGTCTGCTAGAGTGGAGAACTTATCCGTTTCCTTGATAGCCAAGAAGTGAGCAGACTTTGTGAGTCGATCCACGATCACCCAAATAGTATCATTCCCACGTTGAGATCTAGGTAGGCCAGTAACAAAATCCATGGAAATTTGCTCCCATTTCCATTGTGGTATCTCAGGCTGTTGGAGTGGGCCTGATGGTTTCTGATATTCCGCTTTAACTCTCGCACAAGTCAAGCACTTGCTAACGTAAGTGGCTATGTGAGCCTTCATGCAAGGCCACCAATATGTAGTTTTCAAGTCGTGGTACATCCTATCCGAACCAGGATGTACTGAGTAGCGAGACTTATGAGCTTCATCCATTACAAGCTCGCGTAAGTTACCATAGAGTGGGACCCAGATGCGTCCTGTTACATAGTAGGCTCCGTCTGCCTTTTGTTCTAATCGTTGCCTTGAGCCGCGTAGGGCTTCAGCCCTGACGTTTTCTGGTTTCAATGCTTCTACCTGAGCATCTCGTATCTGTGAAGGAAGACTAGACTGAATAGTGAGTTGCAATGCTCGTACACGCCTAGGTGTAGTATCCTTTCGACTGAGGGAGTCGGCCACCACATTGGCTTTGCCCGGATTGTACTTTATAGCACATTCGTAATCGTTCAGTAGTTCAACCCATCTACGTTGTCGCATGTTCAATTCTTTCTGCTTGAATATATACTCAAGACTCCTGTGATCGGTGTAGATGGTGCACTTAGTGCCATACAGGTAATGTCACCATATCTTGAGCGCAAAAACAACAGCTCCCAGCTCTAGATCATGTGTAGTGTAATTCCGTTCGTGAATCTTAAGTTGGCGCGAAGCATAAGCAATAACTTTATCCTGTTGCATCAACACACATCCAAGACCTTGGATGGATGCGTCACAGTAGACTACAAAATCGTCCGTGCCTTCAGGCAATGAGAGGATAGGTGCGCTACAAAGTCTATCCTTTAAGTGCTGAAACGCTGTTTCCTGTGTATTACCCCAACGATAAACAACACCTTTCTGTGTCAGTGATGTGAGCGGCTGTGCAATCTTTGAGAAGTCTTTGATGAACCGTCTGTAATAACCCGCCAAGCCCAAGAATTGGCGTATTTCGGTTGGTGTGCGAGGTGCAGGCCAGTTCTTGATCGAATCTACCTTGGATGGATCAACATGAATCCCATCCTTGTTTACCAGGTGGCCTAAGAAGTGGACTTCACGAAGCCAGAAGTCGCATTTCAAAAATTTGGCGTACAGCTGTTCCGTTCGAAGGAGTTCCAAAATAAGTCGTAAATGCTGCTCGTGTTCCTCCTGACTCTTCGAATAGATTAGGATGTCGTCGATGAAAACAATAACAAACTTGTCAAGATAAGGTTTGCACACCCTGTTCATAAGATCCATGAAAACCGCAGGCGCGTTCGTTAGCCCAAATGGCATGACCAAAAACTCGTAATGACCGTAGCGAGTTCTGAATGCTGTTTTGGAGACGTCCTCATCCCGGACTCTCAATTGGTGATATCCTGACCTTAGGTCAATCTTCGAGTAATAGCTCGACCCTTGCAACTGGTCGAATAAGTCGTCGATGCGTGGAAGAGGATAGCGATTCTTCACGGTCACCTTGTTCAGTTCGCGGTAATCTATGCACATGCGGAAGGTACCGTCTTTCTTCTTCACAAATAATACTGGAGCTCCCCAGGGCGAAGAGCTAGGACGTATGAAACCCTTTTCCAAGAGTTCTTTCAATTGCTTATACAGTTCTTCCAGTTCAGTTGGTGCTAAGCGATAAGGTGCTCGAGCTATGGGTGCTGCTCCTAGAGCTAGCTCGATCTGAAATTCGACCTGGCGATGAGGCGGTAACCCAGGTAATTCTTCAGGAAACACTTGAGGAAAGTCGCGTACAACCGGAATGTCCTCTAACTTCTTCTCTGTCGTCGATGTATCAGTAACGAGTGCTAGTATAGCTGTGTGGCCCTTTCGCAAACACTTCTGTGCCTTCAAGAAGGAGATGATGCCACTCACGACACCACTCTTGTCGCCTTGAACTTCGAGAAGTTCTTTGCCAGAACGAGGAATACGAATGATCTTCTCTTTGCATAGGATCTCTGCTTGTTGTTGGGATAACCAATCCATACCAATGACGATATCGAAACTACTCAGAGTTATAGGAATGAGGTCGATAGAGAAAGTCTGACCAGCGAGGATAAGATTACAACCCTGAACTATGTGTGTGGCCTCTAGACTTTTTCCGTTAGCTAACTCTACGACATGTTTGGTGTTCAAAAGTGTTGGTGCGCGTTTAAGCATTTGACTAACTTTCAGAGACATATAACTGGTATCCGCACCCGAATCAAATAATACAGTAACGTAAAAGTCGTCGAGAAGAAACTTACCCATAACCACATTAGGATCGTTCCTTGCATCACTCTGACCAATCACAAATGCACGACCCCTAGCACCATTGTCGTTGTTGTTTCCCCCATTGTTGTTCCCATTGCCCTGATTATTGTTGTTGTTATTCTGATTCTGGTTTAACTGGGGGCAGTTTCGCTTGAAGTGACCTTCAGCCCCACACTGAAAGAATGCCCTATTTCCTTGTTGTTGTTGCTGTGGCTGGTTTCATGGAGCTGGTGGCTGTTGTTGCTGGTTCTGATTCGCAGGCCTTGAGCTCCTGCAATCTTTAGCTTCATGACCTACCCTTAGACATCTCTGACAGCGGCCTTTACGACACTGACCACTGTGGTGTCTGTTGCACCTGTTACACAGTGGGTGAATTCCCCGATATCCACTCTGCCCCTGACTACCAGACGACTGCTGACTCGGACTCTGGAAATCATTGGTCTTGCGCTGCTGCTGTGCTTGTGACTGAACGGTGGCTGAACCCCTGCTGGAATCCCCCTCCCATTTCCGCTTGTTGTCATTGGGAGTAGCAGGAGTAGCTGGAGTGATAGCGGTAGTAGTAGCGTTGATACGTTTAGGCAGTCTGTTCTGTTCCACTGCCTGGTCTGTGAGACGGTGAGCTAACTTGACGATCTGTTGAATGGTGCCAAGATTCGCTGAGGTTACGTGACTTTGAATTTCCGGTACCAGACCATTGAGGTACAGTTCGATACGCTTAATGGGAGGGTCCACCATAGTTGGACACAAAATGGCCAGCTCATTCGATCTTTTGGTGTATGCTTCAATTTCTGACCCCGTCATTTTCAAATGGTAAAACTCTACCTCCAGCTTATGAATGTCATCACGGCTACAGTATTCCTCTTTGATCAAATCCTTAAAATCATTCCAGGGTGTGGCGTTAGCAACAGCCAACCCTAACATCTGAACTTGCGCATTCCACCAAGTCAGCGCAATGCCTTCTAGAGTACCAGTGGCGTACTTCACCCTGCGAGCCTCAGGGCATTCACACATCTCAAATACTGACTCAAGCTTTTCAAACCAATGGAGGAGTCCAACTGCTCCCTCCGTGCCACTAAAAGTAGTAGGACGGCAGTCCATGAAAGTTTTGAAGGTGCAAACAGGTGGTTGACCTGTTGTGTATAAGAATCAGGACAAGATTAAACACAAGAGTTGGTTTAGGAGTGTAGGATCTAAAGATCCTAGTGTGAGTTACAACTGCAGGGTATACCTCCTGCTTGTGCGGCTGCAAGTGCCGCAGCAACTCGTTCGTTACTGAGAGCCGTCAACTGGGCTTGTGTCATGTTGATACGTCCAGACATGATCTTCATAGCAAAGATAACATAAGTGAGAGAGGTTCGCGAATAGTGAGATGACAGAAGAGAGTAAGCACACAAGTGTTCTCATGCAAATAGGGTTATGTGTATCTAAGCATACCATGAGCAAAGTTCTATGTAATTCTAGCAAGTAGGCAATAAAACATGTACCATATTACCTAGGATGTTGAGTCTTGCACATGGAGCGAAGCATCGTTGTGGATCGTTGAGCACTGTTCTGGTTATAGTCTGGTTTTAATAAAACGTTTTCCCCTTATTAAAACCGAGTTCTCTATAACCAATGGCTCTGATACCAATCTGTCACACCCCCAAAATCCACACGCGGAGTTCCACCGCTTGGAGGCGTGACTGACCCGGATCAAGCCACCAATCATATTGAACATATAAGTAATCAGTAAAAGTAAACGTAATTCATCACAATACAATTGGTGCTAAATCAAAAGCATAGCATAGGTGGCGGAAGCATAGTTATAAACATCCAACACAAGGGTTTAGTTTAAAGAGTCAAAATATTTTCATTAAAACATCCACAATCCGTGCCCACAACGACTACGCCTCCCGTGCAAGCTCCAAGAGCACCTATGGTCCTGCAAGGCATGTAACAGAGAGTCAACAACTAGTTGAGCAAGTTCACAGTTGGTTATTTAGTTATAATGTTCGTATCGTAAATCGTATGCTCGTTTAGTAATCGTGTATCGTATGTAATGGTATCGCGGCCCTCTAGGCATGTTTGCGAAGTTTAGTGGGGGAGGTTTCCCATATTTTCTAGACTACTTATATTTGTATCGCGGCCCTCCAGGCATGTTTGCGAAGTTTAGTAATTGTATCGCGGCCAACCCAGGCGTGTTTGCGAAGATTAGTATTTGTATCGCGGCCACTCCCGGCATGTTTGCGAAGAGTAGTGGGGGCTTCCCATGTATTACTAGTCTAGCTGTATCTATAGGTGTCCTTCCCGACCCGAGGACAGTGGTACGTATTCTAGTAACGAAGTAAGTACATGTAATCATTCAATCCCATTCCCAACCCTGGGAATCCCATGCCTTGGTAAGAGTGTGAACTCACCTGAGTTTGCTCGGTATGCTAAGTATGCTCACAGTTAATCAATCACGTCCTAAAGTATGCACGTATACTTAATCAGTTTATATTCAAGTTGTTTGCACGTAAACATAATCATCATGAACATCGCATCAATAACACTGACTATCACATTGCACGTATTTGTAATCATACAAGTATTGCTTTTATACATAACAGCAGTTAACTAACCCAGTTAAGTTTAACAGAATTAACCTAAGTTATTGAACAGTTTAACCAATCGACGAAACACCCCTGCTTCGTCGTTAAGCCCCTTCGACGAATCAACTTGATTCGTCGTGATATCCTTCGGCGAAACACATTTGTTTCATCGTCATGTGTTTCATTGAATCAGTTTCGCCGAGATTAGTGTTTCACCAAAAGTCAGTTACGTCGAGCAGTTACATCAGTTAAGCAATATCATAGAAACCCCAAATTTGCCGACATCAACAAGAAGCAATCATACGGAAATCATAACACATAAATCATCATCTAACTACCTCGGAATCGTAAAGCATTCAAGGACAACATCTCATATATATGACACCATAAATCTGAATTCATGCCGTTCACTAACCCTAACTAAGCACATAAGAACAGATATTCATGCAATAAGATTTACACTAACCGATTCGAGATGAACGAACAAGGATTCGAGAGATAGGGATGATGGTGAACGATGGTTGTTGCCGTCGCACAGAAGAGAGAGTTCTAGGGTTTCTTATTTTTGTTAAAAGTGTGAAACAGGAAGTCGGTTAACGTAATATACGCGAGTTACCGTGCTGGGCCCTTAATGGGCTTCGGCGAATCTGGGCTCGGCGAAACACATTTGTTTCGTCGAGATGTGGTTGACGAAACGGATCCTGTTTCGTCTGGATGTTCTTGGTGAATCAACTTTTGTTTCGTCGGGTTCACTGATGTGGTAACAGTTTAAGTTTCTAAACAAGTCTTAAGTTGAACAACCAAACACATAATCATGCAAACACAATGCGTTTCATTATAATATAACGTGTACAGTTACAAGTTAAACAAGTCAAACAACTAACAGTCAAAGTCAACGTGCAATAAATACGAAAGTGAAAGTCGGAAACTCGAGTTGTCACAATGAACGAACATGAACATAAAATCTCGTTCGGTAAGTGTTCATGAACCGTTCGTGAACACATTTATTTCCTTAACGAACGAACACGAACAAGGCCTTGTTCGTGTTCGTTCGGTTCGTTTACAGCCCTATATACAGAGGGTTCAAATTTATGGATTTTATTTTTGTGTTGGTTATTTAGTATTATAGATTTTATATTATAGGGTAACCTTTATTTTTATTCGTGGTTTATTTTACATGGGATCTCGAACACAACCACTCGTGATCTTGAAACTCCACCAATTTTCCTCACGGCCTAAATGTACTTCCTACTCAAAACAGTGAGTATATTTGAACCCCCTTTTCTTTACCACCTTTTGGGGTGTAACATGTTAATCTATAAAACTTACACTTAAACTTTATTCTTAATTGCACAAACATTCCTTATACATGAATGCCTACTTGATTACTTGATACTTTAAACTTGGGGTTATACGTTTTGTGTTAGACTTATCATTAACTTCGTACGAGCCTATCCTTGACATATATAGCGCTATAGGATTAACACACCGCCTGTAAAATTTGGGTTATGTTATGAGCTTATTGCGTTTCATCATTGGTTTGATTAGTTAAACACATGCCGATTTTATTGTTTATCTTGTATCAAAAGCTTGCCATGTGGAATTGTTTAAAAACTTATCTTTTTATGCTATGTACGAAAACCTGTATACTCGCCTTTGCTTTTGCATTTAGCTTTATTTTAAACATGTTACAGGTTGAGGATGACGATGCTTTGAAATTGAAGTAGTGATGATGCATAGATACACACTTAGACGTCTTAAGTTTTAATACGTTGTATCAATTTTGTATTTGTTTGTTGTATGGTTTTCTTGTATTAAACATGTTGTATTTCAAGTTCCATGTATTGTAACATTTTGTTATGAATAAAATCAATTTATTATTAATTCTGTTGTCACAATTAGTGTTATGTGTGATGAGCAATCTTTCTTCGTCCCACTCCGATGATTCCGCCATTGGTTGGGGTGTGACACTTGATCTGCCATGAGATCGGAGAAGGTAAAACCGAAAGAAGATGAAAAAGTGATTAAATAAAATCTGTGGGCGCCAATGAAGAAACACAAGTTAATCCGAAGGTTAACTTGTAGGTTTTGTTTCGTCCAAATAAGGTTAATCTTCTTTCTTCCTCGTTTGATTACTACAAGATCCTGCAAAACAACCACAACACTATGAAGCTCGTTACAAGGAGGAAGATTGGGGGGTTCTCCTTGTAACCACCCACCAGTGTGAGAATAAGAATTTGTTTTGAGGATAATAAGTGTGTGTATTAAGTGAGAGTGCAAGAGTGTGGTCCTTAAACTTGAGGTGGCCTCCTGTAGAAGTGTCGAAACGAACCTTAGTCTCATAAATGAACCCGTTGTAGAATTTCTCCACAAGGGCCCAATCAGAGAGACCATGTTGTGAGCACCTAGCTAACAAGTTTTGGAAACGCTCCCAAGCAAAGTAATAAAGCTCATCGGGTTCCATGCAGAACGAGTGGATTTAGTCACGCAAACGAGATGCCTTGGCGGGTGGAAAGTACTTATTGAGAAACCCTTCACGAAGGGCTGTCCAAGTGGTGAAAGTCCCAGCAGGTTGCGAGTCAAGCCAAGTGGCGGCTCGTCCCGCATGCGAGAATGGGAAAAGCTGGACAAAAATGGAGTCATCCATAGCACCTTGAAGCTTAAAAGTTTCACAGATGCGAGTGAGGCAGGCGATGTGAGCGGGTGCATCCTCATCGTCGCGACAGTGGAACTATCACGAGTTAAAGATGGCGGTCATGATGTATAAGGGGATTTTCTAAGAGTTGTCATTGGTAATGGGTGGGCAAGTGATGGGAGAGTTCACACCGGTGAAACCCTTCGTGGATTATTAGTGCATGGTACGAAGTTCCGCCATTTGAGGAAGTAGGTTTGGTTTTGGACTGGTGGGTGGGGAAGGAAAAGGGGTGTAATCAAACTCGGGTGGTTTAGAGTGTGGAGTAGAGTCAGAAAGGGGCGAGCTAGAGGAAGAAGTACTAACCTTTGTTTTGAGGACAACTACCACGTTATGTTCACTTGGTGGCGGTCCTGGCGAGTGAAGATGTCGCATATACTGCAAATCACACATAAGAAGTGTAAGAGAATGAACTATCTTACTTAAAATAAATATAAAAGGACACGTTGTACAGATTTAGTAGGTAAGTCTAATCAAAGCTAATAAACGCAATTGCCATAGAGTCCCCGGCAACGGCGCCGAAAACTTGATGCGCTAAAAGTAGTTTAACAAATATTAACTAAATTAACCCTAAACTAGACACTAAGTTAAATTCTAGACTCTCTAAAACTAAAGTACTAAACGGCAAGTGAACCGATCAACTCTATAATAGCAAAGTAATACGGATATCGAACCTACAAGACTCTATTAATTACGTTAACTAACTCAATTTACTTATCTACACGACTGACTAAATATTTTTATGTTTTGAGGGGGGGTTTTCTGATAACCAAATTGCAATTAATTAAAAACAAGCTAAAACGCAAACTGGGATTTTGTACTGATTCATATGATAATAAAGACACTACCTAGGTCAGAATCCTACATGTATTCGGCTGGCTTTCTATCGGTAATGAAATTGTTGAGGAACCTGGAGCTTAAACTGCTAAACTTACCGGAAACCTAAAGGACCCTCGACCCTTCTCGAGAAGAAACCTATGGAAACCTAATAAGTTGTTAAAGTACCGGTTTTAGTGGATTCCCTCATGGGCTTTCCAACTATACTAATAAACTACCCTAAGCGACAATCTACCTCACAACGCGAAAGTCAAGGGTAACTATGGAAACCTGATTCGACTCGATAAGCAAGTATTGGAAGGGAAACTAAGGCGGTCTTCTCATAAAGTCCTTAACCCTAGCTATCTATGTCACACCCTAAAAACATCGCAGCGGAAATATAAAACGTAGTGGTGACGGAAGTTGGTGCCCATAAAGCATCTTCCCAAGTTTACATATTAAATTGATAGCATCATATTTTCATATTCGTAAGTTTGCAAGACATTATGAGCTATATATTAATAATGAAGGTATAATCAAAGCCAGACTATAACAGAATATCAATTCGTCGTTTGACTTGACACGGAGCTACCGGTCACGACGGGGTGGTCAACCCGATAGATCTACCAACAATTCCACGTGTGCAATACTTAAATGATTAAACAACAATATTTGTGCATGCACCTATAACGGGCCATCTATAATGCTTGCCACATGAACAATATATATATCCACCTAATACTGATTAATTTAATATATCATGTTGTACGAATTCCCCAAAATCCCCACCGAGACATAAGCCTATATCTGATACTTATTCTCTTGAGATCAAGCAAATTCATCCCAAGTTTAGATTTAAGCATTTTTAAATCTACAAGGTCGTTTTCTCCCAAACACCGTAATAATCCTCGTTTCTCCCCGAAACATATTTATTCATCAAAATCCGTTTCTACCCGAAACATATTTATATCATCAAAACCATATGTTTTCCACGAAAATATACATTTAATATAAGCAAAGGTATGTTTTATACAAAAACATCTTTAATCCTTTTTAAGGCGCGTTCTTCCCCCAAAACATATACAAAACAATCAAAAGAGGGGGTTTTAGTGACACTCACATTTGGGTGCGTATTATAGTAGCGCAATCCCACAAATTGATTCTACACATCCTAATATAAGTAGGAACGATTTATCAATCAATATTTCACAAAGTTCCTAAGTTTCTCCAAATCTTAGAGTTTTCACATAACTTTGAGATTTTCTTGAAAAGTCATTACTTTTTATTATGTTGGCGTATATATATGTATGTATATATATGTATATATGTGTATATATATGTATATATATATCCGTTAGGAACCATCCTTTATTGCGAGAACCGCAAGAACCAGTGTGAACACAAACAGTAATTCCTAAAAAATCTAAAAAACACCCAAAATTTTTTTTTATTTTTTACTATTTTTTTGGGAAAAATCGCTATATTTTGTTAATAAAAAAAATAAAAAAAAATTTCAAAAAAAAATTCGAGTAACAGTTATCCATGCATATGTGCATATATATCATTTCTTTGTCAAATTCCGTAATTCATTACAAATATTAGTCAATTGCACTTTCATTTACAATACCACGTGTAATACACTACTTTTTACGTTAAAAATATTAGAAATGCACATGTGCATCTATATGTATCAGCATGAAATAAGGTGTTTTGGTACACTACTTTGAATACACTTTATCTTTCATCTATCATTCCATACATAATACACAAACATGCACATGTGCATATGTATTATTTCTTTGACAAATTTCGTAACTCATTACAAATATTAGACAATTGCACTTTCATTTACACTACCATATGTAATACACTACTTTCTACATTACCAATATTAGAAATGCACATGTGCATCTATATGTATCAACATGAAATAAGGTGTTTTGGTACACTACTTTGAATACACTTTCCCTTTCATATATTATACCATCCATAATACACTACCATTACCTCCTACCATCCATAATACAATATCATTACCTCCTACCATCCATAATACAATACTATTACCAATATTTTGACTTTATTACATGTATATCAACACCATTTATACCATCCAATCATCATATTACATCATAAAGTAACAACTATAGCCAAACCATCAACCACTAGATATAACTAACCAAAAAACATGTATATGGGCCTACTTCTCCATTCAAAATCACAAACGTTTTGTACCAAAATATGTTATATAATGGTTATACCTAATGATGCACATGTGCATTTTGAATATTGGTAATGTAAAATGTGACAACTCGAATTTCAAACCTTTTGTTCTCCTCTGATGTATCATGCTTGAATGATATGTAATTATGTGACACGTTGATGTTAATTGAATGTTATGTTTATTGTGTTATGTGATTTTGTGTAATGTATGTATTTGTGTAAGGTGGTCACACAACACGAACCCAACCGCACAACATGAGTTCATTGCACGAGCCCTTGTTGGGCCGTACAACCCATACTCGAACCAAAAGGGCAGCCCATGTAAAGGGTTCGGGCACTTCCCCATATAAACCGATACAAAACCTTATTGAGGTTTTGTTCCTCATTACTTGTAAATCACACGCACACACCCCAAACCCTATTCTCTCTTTCTCTCCTCTTCGAGGAACCGACGGCAGCCTCGGGATTCTTCGGACTCTCCTCCGTTCCAAACATCGATCCGGTTAGTGTTATATCTTGTCGATTATTTATGATCCTTGAATCATGATGCGTGTTGATTGTGTGTTGCATGAAATTAGATATTAAAGATGTATGTTTATTTAGAATTCTTGATAAACACCCCAGGATTCACTGTTAAATGTACTCGAATCAAACGATTAATGATGATTGGTGACATAAGGATTATCTAATTTCATGTATCTATTCAAAATCGTATATGTTAGAATTGATGAGTTAGATTCGAACCGATTGGTTAGTTGTGATGTTAGTATTTAAAAGTTTGATGAATGAATGATGAAACAGTTTTATTATGTGTTTGTGATCCGAATGATGTGATTAGGTTGCTAGTTGTCGTTAGTTGTTAATTAGGGTTCATGTAAATATTTGGAGGATTCATTGAATTGATTGATTAATTGTTAAGATGGAAACTGTTGGAATTGATTTGCAAGATAAATGTGTAACTGATTTACATGAAAATTCGGAAATTAAAACCAATCGCACAATACTGTTGACTGCACAAGATCAGGTCAACGAAACCTGATCGCACAAGGGTAGTCGCACAAGCCCCGGTCGCACAATACAGTCGCACAAGATTTGGTGCAACCGTTTAAGCACAGTGTACAACTTAGGAATTGCATGATCGCACAAGACATGTGGATCGCACAAGGCAGTGTCGATCGCACAAGTCTTGGGCCACACACACACAACTGTCTGAACCTTGTGTATGTTTATGGGTCATACGGCCCAACTCAATCGCACAAGTTCACTTGGATCGCACAAGTGTAATTGGACAGCACAAGTTGATATTCTGTTTGTACGTTTAGGCTGTATAGGTTTCGTATTGCATGTTTTGGGCCGGGTTTGCTTTCAGACACATAACCCGTTGTGAGTCGCACAAGATGGTGCTGGACGCACAACAGGTTGGGCCGGATGTTTATTGGGCTTTATCTTTCGGATCGCACAAGAGGATTGGGCTTGCACAACCATAACAGCCCAATCACTCGAGTTGCACAAGTTTGGGATATGTTCATGTGAACTGTATGCTACTATTTGACTAGTTGCCATGATTCTACGTGTTTGCCATGATCGTTATGTGTTCGTAACTTGTTAGCCTACGTGTAAACCTACGTGCACTACTTGAACCTAGACCTAACTTGTATGGTAACCATGTTAGGATGTGGTTGACCACATATAGCTCAAGTGACCTTTTCGTGTATCTGCCGAGCTAACCTAAGGTGAGTTCACACTTTCTACAAGGCATGGGATTCCCGATGGTTTGGGAATGGGTTAAGGAACTAAAATGAAACCTACATATTCTCCTTGGGTAGAATATGTACCTCGGTCCTCCTTGGGTAGGACAACCTTTAACTTACTAGACAAAACTCTATCATGAAGTCCCTTATTTTTATATCGACTTAATCGTCGGGCCAGTGGCGAACGGGCCATTAGTTAAATAGCGCTGTTAGGTTTGACAAGCCTCACACCGTGCCGCAGAGGACGGGAGTGGACTAATGGATCTGGGCACTTAGTCAATGATGATAGACATTGACGCAGGGCACATAAACATGTCTTCAGTCAGTAGTCGATATGGTAACGGGTCTAGTGGTTAACATGGGGTAGCCCCCACTGTTTATGGTTTGGGAAATAAGGAAATGGTAAATTCATGGTTTTCGAGATAACTTATGGTTTTTGGAACAACTTTAAAATGAACACCAACTGTGAACTCGCTCAACTTTGTTGTTGATTCGTTACTATATGCCTTGCAGGTCGCTAGGTTGATAGATGGAGCTTGCACAGGAAGGAGAGGTCATTGTGGGACATGGACTGTTGAGTTCCATGTTAAACATTTGAACTTTTAAGCTTATGTTTTGGTTTTAAACTTCATGCTTCCGCTGATAACTTGAACTTGGTTAACTTCTTTTGGGCACCAATTATATTGTGGTTGGTTTTATATTTACTTTAATGCATTGTTCAATATGATTGGTGGCTTGATCCTGGTCATGCCACGCTCCCTGCGGTGATACTCCGCTTGTGAAATTTGGGGGTGTGACAGATTGGTATCAGAGCCATTGGTTATAGTGAACTTGGTTTTAAAAAGGGAAAAGCTTTTTGACAAAACCAGACAATAACATGTACAGTGCTCAACGATCCACAACGACACTTCGCTCCACGTGTAAGACTCAACACTATAGGTGATATGGTTTATATTTGTATTGCCTGCCTATTAGTTTACGTAGTGTATTGATTATGGTATGTTTGTGTAGGATCGTTTTCAGACCCTAACGAGTCGATCAGAAAAGTATTTCTCAATACGAAAGGCGGAAACAAACGTATCGAGTTCAATTCAGCAAGAATATCACTTTAAACTGTCTTTTGATTAATATAAGATCGATTACAATGCTGTAGACACTTCGGCAGAGCTTCGCTACCGGAATCAGAATCGTTACAAATGAATAGGCATATCAGGTATTTATAGGTTAGGTGATTTCGCTTGAAATGTCCCAAGCGAAATCTAATTCCGCACGGAATTAACTCAAACGAAATCAGCAACTGATTTCAAGCGGAATTACACACTTGATTTCGCATGAAATGACCATGTGTCATTTCAAGCGAAATACCTATAAAAACACATTTCTTGTTTTTCGTGCCATGAACTATCTATACAAATACAAGACTCGATACAAGACGAAGTTGACAGACGCATGCACCAACAGACTCCCCCTCGAATGTTGACGAAGTCTTCAGTGTCGAGTCTTCAAACTTCAATCTTTATCAGTCTTCTCGACCTCTTCTGAAGTATCTAACAATGTAAAGCATCCTCAATCTCTGTCTTCTCTTCTTCTCCAAGATCTTAATCTGGCTCTTATCTCTTTCTAATCCTCTTGATCAGATCTCTTGATTCCTTAAATTCATCAGCATCATCAGCTTGCGTGAACTTCAGGATCTGAACTTGGCTTTACAATCTTCTACCCCAAGATCTGAAGCTGGCTTTTATATCATCAGACTCCCCCTTAAGTTGTACTTGGGATCGTAGTCTGTCTTTCACAGATTCAAGATCGTGACCTAGCTCACATCCTACTTAGAATCAAAATCTGTTTAACCTGCACAATCTCTACCTCACAATAAATTTCACAAATTTAAAATTTTACAAATTTATTCTATGCTTACCACTTGTTGACACAAACACATCATCATTTACAAATTTTGTACAGAATGATTTAACAAAAACAATCTCTGATGAACCACTTGTATGAAAAACATTTTTCTTTCAAAATCTTTTCTTAAACATCTCAATCAAACTCTCCCAAACCTTATGTTCATCATGTTTAGCACTTAGAATTTTGAAAATCAGCTCTTCAACACCAGTTGTCGAAAATCTTTTTGAATTTTTCAAAATTTTATGCTAAAACACACTTAAAATCTTTTTGGAATTTTGAATGAAATGAAAATGCAATAAAGAAATATTTACAAACAATATTTTTTTCGAGTTTGTGTAAGAGGATCATATCAGTTTATGAGACAAATCACCAACACCGTTAAGCTTTAAACGTTTTAAGTTCTAAACAATTCACTTAGATTGTCAGTATACTGATCCACTTAAATTTTCATACAAAGTTCAACTGTTTCGAGATACGAGATTAGTGTTTTAGAGACTTAAACTTATTCACATGTCCCACCTCAGAATATACTCATGTATCCAGATCCCAATATTCAGTCTTACAGGTGAGTATACCACAGATGATATCTGTAAAGGGTTAAATGCGAGGGTCGTGAGAGCTTAGGCTATTGCTTCCGCAAAATCAGAGAGATGACGGCTTCGACTTTTGGTGTATTCCCTTTAGAGAATCTTTTCTTCAACAGCACATGATTAGCATTTTTCAATGTTTCATCATTTTTTGTACTGAGGGTGATGCTATATTTCAAGCAAGCAGAAAGTATTATACGGGGACTAGGCCATTGCTTCCGCAAAATCAGAAGTCCCGGGATAATACCCCAGATATCACTGAGTATAAAGACCTAGTATCTCAGAAAGAGGGACCTTTCAAACAAGATTTCGGGGGTTACCCATATATCCAAGAGATGTTCCCCGCGATATAAGTAAGTTTGAAATTTAGGTTTATATCTCGTCACAATCTACTAAATGTATGATGTTATATTTCAAGCAAGCAGAAAGTATTATACGGGGACTAGGCCATTGCTTCCGCAAAATCAGAAGTCCCGGGATAATACCCCAGATATCACTGAGTATAAAGACCTAGTATCTCAGAAAGAGGGACCTTTCAAACAAGATTTTGGGGGTTACCCATATATCCAAGAGATGTTCCCCGCGATATAAGTAAGTTTGAAATTTAGGTTTATATCACGTCACAATCTACTAAATGTATAAAAACCTACTAGCACATCATCAGTGAGACCGTTTATCACATTTTAACTTTCCAATTCTTTAGCATGCTGTGATAGTCCACTGATGTACTATCATTTCCTCTTTTTACAACAAAACTCTTTTTCATTTTATCATGTTTTTGGCTTTTTCAAATTTTCAAATGTTTTTGGATTTTCTGAAAATTCTTACTCCCCCTAAAATTCAAATACATTTAAAGAAATTTGAAAACAAACTATACAAGCAAAATGACAACTGATATCGAATCGCTTCAAATCGCCATCCACTTGGCATAAACAATCAGAACTCCCCCTGACAACAAACTATTTTCCCATTGTGATTTCAAACACTTAAGTTTGTTTTAATCAAACGGTTTTTCTGGAAAATTAGTTTTGATGATTTCATAAAACCATTTGTAGGTTAGGGGTTCAATTCATCACTTTGTTCTATCAACCACTTAAAAAATGTAACATTTTTAAGTTCAAACATCAAATATCACTTGTAGAAAATCAAGTACAACTTAATGTCCCTGATTTACCACTTGTAAGTCGAAACCACTTTCGTGAATTTCTCAAGAAAGATGCCGATTCCTGCTCCACTCTTACCAACCTGGAAGCTCCGGCAAGTCATACTTTTCACTCATCATAATATGTTCCATCCCAGTCACAAACCTGGGATGACCCAACTTTGCCTGGTTTCTTCAATTTCTTTTCATAAAATTCTTTCACCCCTTTGACTTTACCATCAACCATTTTCCCAAAAATATGTTTCACTTTGGGGTTAAAAGCTTTTTCAATATCAAATTCTTTCTTTTCAGAGAAAAATTGATTTGAAATCTCAATTTTATCAACCTTTTGTTTAAAATTCTCAGCCCTCAATGGTGGAAATTTACATCATCCATTGGCGGTACTGATGTTTCCAATTTTATCTCAACTTGTGGCTCCTCTGACTTTATGGAATCAGATTCATCGCCTGAAAATAGCTCCTCTGATTTTGTCGAATCAGAATCATTGCTAGAACTATCATCAGATTTTTTAACAACCCACTTTTGGTTGTCAAGATTTGCTTTTCTCTTATAAAACCCTCTTGAACATTCACCAACCTCAAACTTCGAATTTTTGAAAACTATAAAAGGTTTGGTTGGTGGTTCATTTTCAACCATCTTTTCTTTCTGTTTAAGAAACACTTCCTGTTTTGTTTGTATTGCCTTAGAACAATTCCTGGCAATATGACCAACTGTTTTGCATTTAAAACATGTTCTCGTTTCTTTCCTTTGAGCAATTTCCTTCTTCATTTCCTCTTGCTTCTTAGCAAGGAATTATTTGTTCGATTGATTCCTGAACAACTGCTCCTTTTCCTCTTCAGTTGATGTTCCTGAAACAAAAACAGTTTTTGGTTTATAAGTTTTTTCATTTTTATGATTTTTCGGTGGAATAAATCCTAATCCTTTTCTTTTGAAATTACCGTTATGGTTTGGTTTCTTTTGAAAACCTGAACCAGAACTGTAACCCTTTTTTTCTTATTTAACCTTTGTTGATCTCTTGAGATGTACTTTTTAGGTTTTTCAGAAAGATTTACATCTTTTATTTCAGAAATATTAATTTCTGTTAGTTTGAAAACTTTTTTTATCATTTCAGTTTTAACACCTCTTATTGGAAATTCTTGATCAGAATATAATTTGTCAGAATCATTCAAAGTATATGCCACTCTGATTGGTTCGTCATTCAAATTAGATTTTGATAATAAAAACTCTTTATTGTAAACCCTTTTATCCTTTTTGACTGTTGGACTTGGCATGTCAGACTTTGACTCTGAATTTGACTCCGACTTTGACTACTCAGTTTCATCTTTATCCAACACCTGATCGATCACTTTCTTTATTAACTCTGACTCATGATCAGTATCAGACGACGTAAAAGTGACATCAATATTGTCTGGCAAATTATCTGATGGTTCAGATTCCCACACTAAGTTGGTTGCCTTTTCTTAAATGCCATTTCAGTCCCTGTGGTTTGGGCCATTTTGCCAGTTTAGTCCAAAGGTTTCATTTTTAACCTGTGGGTCCAAAAAGGTTTCACAGTTGCCATTTTAGTCCACTGGGTTAACTTCATCCGTTTTTTCTGTTAACAAGAAGGCCAATTTGGTCATTTTGTATGTGATTCTGTTAACTAAAAGGGCAATTCAGCCATATAAAATGACCGAATTGGCCTTCTCGTTAACAGAAAAAACGGATGAAGTTAACCCAGTGGACTAAAATGGCAACTGTGAAACCTTTTTGGACCCACAGGTTAAAAATGAA
The DNA here is from genome assembly GCA_030545235.1 of Helianthus tuberosus. Taxonomy (NCBI): domain Eukaryota; kingdom Viridiplantae; phylum Streptophyta; class Magnoliopsida; order Asterales; family Asteraceae; genus Helianthus; species Helianthus tuberosus. The sequence continues at coordinate 39,913 of JARYGA010043897.1, forward strand.
ACCTTTGGACTAAACTGGCAAAATGGGCCAAACCACAGGGACTAAAATGGCATTTAACTCGACTCTTTCTGAATTTGGATTTCTAGGAGAATATCCATTTTCAAGCGGAGGCGGACACTTTGTATAAGTGAAACCTTTTTTCTTACCAGAATCAATCACTTCAGTATCCTTCTTCTTTTCTTCAAAAATTTCCTCTTCATCAAATGCCTTCATGCCTTCAACAGTTGGATAAATCCTGTCAATAACATAAGAAGTACATGAGTAACTTTTTAACAATCTATTAACTCTCTCAGTTTCAATCTCTGGGTTTCCAGTTTCTGTTCAAGCACAGCACACTTCTCGATGTAATTATTCACCACTTTCTGCTTTGTCATGAAAGTTCCTTGAAGTGTCTTCATTGCTGTAGCTTGTTCACTGCTAGACAGATTGTATTGATTCATGGCTTTGTTCAGAACATCATAAGATTCTTTCAATCTGTTCAAGTTATGAATCAATGTACTATTTTGCTCCTTTACTGCTTCACAGTTTTCACATATCACTGGAATCTTTTGTGCATCGACTTCAGTTTCAACTTTGAAAACTGGAATGTCTTTGACCTTTTTCCTTATCACTGGAACTTCTTCATCATCACTGCTGACAGGTTTTTTAACTTTCTTCTTTTTCTTTTTATCTTTTTCATCATCACTGTCATTTTCTTCCATCATTCTTAAGTGCTTTTCCATTCTTCTTGCATAATAATCATCATCATTATCACTATCTTCAGCAACTCGAGCAACAAAAGCTTTGTGATTTGGAGTTTTGTTTGGATCATAATCATCCCAACTGAAATTTGCCCAGCTAAATCCTTCTGGTAATTTTTCATCATCTTGGTTTATCAGACATGCTTTACTGTCAGCTGAAACATATTTATCCCAACTGAAACCACTTGTAGACTTTTTACCATCTTGATTCACCATGCAGGCTCTCTTTGATGATTCCTCAATTGCCTTCCTGGCATGTGCAGTTTGTGGCTCTTGTTGATGTGATTGTTGAGCAACTTGATGATAAATTGCTTTCCGATAATAATCATTGTTGTTGAATGGATTTTGAGCTCCACTTGCTTCGCGATTTGTGCACTCTCTTTTGAAGTGTCCTTTTTCCCTACAACGAAAACAAGTAACTTTAGATTTATCAAAACCTAGAATAGAAACATTTGCATCACGGAAATCATCTATTCCCGTAATTTGTTTAAACTTTTCGGCTCTTCTCAAAACACTCGCCAAACACCACTTTATATCCATCAATTCCATCTCCTCAGCATCAATCTGATCGTAATCCTCTTTTGTCAACATTGGATTCCTGATCTTTCCTGCAACTAAACTTTCATATGATTCTAATACAGTTCCCAACAACGACATGTGACTTTTTGCAACCTCTTCCGAGAAATTTTCACCATTTTCAAGATTCAAAACAATGTTGCATTGTAATCTTTTGCCATTCTTGGTTGTTGAAAAATTTGAATCAAATGATGGATATGAAGAAAAACTTGTTTTGCTGTTTGATCCTTTAGATGAACCTCCAGACGAACTCTTAGCGTTGAATGCAGTTTCAACCTTTGGTGACATGTTGGTTTTGTCGCTTATACCTCATTTGTAATACAGACTGGTATCTTGTTCTCCATCAAAATCTTTCATTCGTGAAATCTTCCTTTGTTCCATTTCCTGAGCTTCAAGCTTTTCAATGAACTTATTCAGTGTTAGATTGCTAAAATCTTTCTTGTTTCTCAACATCATGAGATACGTGCCCCAAGTTTCATGTGGCAATGCATCAGCCAACTTTTCTATCAACTCTTCATTATCTTTATTGATGCTCACTCTCTTCATTTGAACTAACAAATTGCAATATCTTTCAATTATCTGCTTGGTGCTCTCAGTTCTCAAACCACGAAATAGATCAAACTCTTTTTTCAAAAGTGACTTTTTGTTCTTAATCATTTCTTTACTTCCAACAAACTTCGATTTTAATGCTCTCCAGATAGAATATGCACTTCCATTGTGTTGCAATAAAACCAAAATATCTTCTTTAACTGCTTGATGCAATAGACTAATCATCATCTTTTCATTTTTGTATTTCTTTCTATCATCAACACTTAGATCTTTAATAGCAATCTCCTCTTCCTCATCATTCAAAGGTCTAACATATTTCGTTTCCACGCATTCCCAAGCATCCAAGTAATTTGCTTGTACCCAATTCTCAAACCGTTCTTCCCATCCTTTATACTCTTCAATGTTCATGAGCTTTGGCGGTTTTTGCATTGTACCCGTTTCATTTTCCATGTTCAAATTCTGAGTAACAGATGCTGGTGTAGTCGGGGTGGTAGCAAATGCGTTATAAAATTCCTCTTCCATGTTTCAGTAACAAGTTTCACAAAACTTTGACACTTTCAAGCGAAATCAAATCTTTCACACGGAATAACACTCTCAAACGAAATATCAATTTGAAGAGAAATAACTAATCTCGTGTGAAATTTTAAACGGAATTACAATCTGGTGCGAAATTAGTGATTTCACGCGAAATCACTCAAATGAAATAACAATTTGAAGCGGAATAGTAATTTCGAACGGAATCACCCAAGCGAAAAACTGGTTTCGAGCGAAATTAACAACAACTTCAAGCAAAATTATAATTCCGTGCGAAATTAAGTGCAATTTCAAACGAAATTATGCTGATATCATCATTCTCGAGCTGTTTTTGCCAAAATTGATTAGGTTTTTGTCCGATTTTAAGTCTGAAACTTTCAAGGGTTTGTTAAAACACTGTTTCACACAATATGTGAGAAAATTAGCCGATTTTAACCGTGAAAAGTTGTTAATTTTGAAAAAGAAGGTGTAGAAATCAGAAATTTCAGCTGAATTGGTAAGAACTCTTCTTCCTGAGCTCTGATACCACTTGTAGGATCGTTTTCAGACCCGAACGAGTCGATCAGAAAAGTTTTTCTCAATACGAAAGGCGGAAACAAATGTATCGAGTTCAATACAGCAAGAATATCACTTTAAACTGTCTTTTGATTTATATAAGATCGATTACAATGCTGTAGACACTTCGGCAGAGCTTCGCTACCGGAATTAGAATCGTTACAATTGAATAGGCATATCAGGTATTTATAGGTTAGGTGATTTCGCTTGAAATGTCCCAAGCGAAATCTAATTCCGCACGGAATTAACTCAAACGAAATCAGCAACTGATTTCAAGCGGAATTACACACTTGATTTCGCATGAAATGACCATGTGTCATTTCAAGAGAAATACCTATAAAAACACATTTCTCGTTTTTCGTGCCCTGAACTATCTATACAAATACAAGACTCGATACAAGACGAAGTCGACAGACGCATGCACCAACAGTTTGATTAACATAGTAGCCTATTGCTTATTAGCTTTAATGTGCCCACTTGACATGCACCTGGTTGTCTGAAACCCTATGTGCTCACTCTCTTCTGCCATTCTTTTCGCACTCCTACATCCTCATTCTCATTTGTACTCATTGAATGTGAAGATCATGAGTGGACGTGGAGGAGAACGTGGTGGTGAAATTCGCCTGACGCAGGACCAGTTAATGACCCTGATAGATGCTCGGATCGCTGAGGCTTTAGCAACCCAAACAGGAGGCCAACCCCCACACACCCAATTTGGCACCATCAAGGCGTTCTTGGAATGCAAACCTCACACATTCGACGGCACCGAATGAGCGATAGGTCTCCTACACTGGATCCGAATGGTCGAATCTGCATTCGAAGGAAGTGAGCGCCCTACCAGCAAACGAGTAGAGTATGCTGCTAGCACCTTACAAAGGAAAGCGTTTTCCTGGTGGAACACGCAAGTTCAAATGCTCGGGTTGGCGGACGCAAACGCCACCCCCTAGAGCGATTTCAAGGATTTGATCAAGGAAGAATTATGTCACAAGGACGACATTCTGAAACTTGAAGTGGAATATTATGGTTTGAAGATGGAAGGATCAGAGATCGAGGCGTACACAAAAAGGTCCAACAACTTGGCGGCCTTATGTCCTAACTTGTCACAGCCTATCTATAAATGAATCGAGCTATACCTTAAAGGCTTAGTCCCAGAAATTCAAGGTTCAGTAATTGCGGCCAATCCCACCACGATCCAGCAAGTCGTCCGTTTGGCGCACCAACTCACCCATCAGGCGGTGGAACAGGTCAAACTGCCCAAGCGTAACTTTACTACTACAAATGCCTTTGGTAGCAGTAAGCGTATATGGAATAATTACCAAGGTGAGGGTCCTAGCTCTATGCAACAACAAGATTCGCAAAAGAAACTCAAGCAGCGTAGGCTGAACGACCACAATCAGGTTGGATACCTAGGAAATAAGCCGAAGTGCAACAAGTGCCAACGGCACAACAGCGGGTCATGTGTAAGGAAACATTGTCAACGGTGCAATAAGAAAGGTCATGGGGATAGGGATTGCAGGAGCCCATATCCTGCGAGTCAGAATCGTCAGCAGCAGCAGCAGCAACAACAACAGGGTAACAATATGGGGTGCTTTTAGTGTGGAGCAGAGGGTCACTTTAAAAGAAACTGCCCACTGTTGAATCAGGATCGCAACAACAATAGCAACAACCAGGGCAATGGAAACAGTAGCAGGGACAACAAGGATGATAATGGTGCCAGAGGATGTGAGTTCGCGATTAGGCAAGATGAAGCAGGGAACAATCCCAACGTTGTAACGGGTAAGTTTCTACTGGATGATTTCTTTGTTTCTGTTTTATTCGATTCGGGTGCCGATACTAGTTATGTGTCCTTAAAAGTTAGTCAGATGCTTAAGCGTACCCCAATCCCTTAAACACCAACCATGTTGTAGAACTAGCAAACGGTAAAAGTCTTGAGGCCACACACATAGTTAAGGGTTGTAATCTCGTTTTAGCGGGTCAGACCTTCTCTATCGACCTTATCCCCATCGTTCTTGGTAGCTTCGACATCGTCATTGGGATGGATTGGTTATCCCAACATCGAGTAGAGATTCTTTGCAAGGAGAAAATCGTTCGCATTCCTCGTCCTGGTGAGGAACCTCTCGTTATTCATGGAAACAAGAGTGGTGCTGTCGTAGGCATCATCTCTTTCCTTAAGGCCCAGAAGTGTTTACGAAAGGGCCACACTGCTATTCTAGCCCTTGTTACTGACATCTCAATGAAAGAAAGGAAGATGGAAGATACGACGATTGTACGTGACTTTCCTGAGGTATTCCCTGAGGAATTACCTGGTCTTCCGCCTCATCGTCAGGTCGAATTTCAAATCGAGCTAGCTCCTAGAGCAGCGCCTATAGCTCGTGCACCTTATTGTTTAGCCCCATCAGAATTGGAAGAACTATCCGCACAACTACAAGAGCTTTTGGACAAGGGCTTCATTCGTCCTAGCTCTTCGCCCTGGGGAGCTCCAGTCTTGTTTGTGAAGAAGAAAGACGGTACCTTTCGAATGTGTATCTGTCACACCCCAACCACGTAAATCAACAAATCGTGGCGGAAACATCGGGGAGTGTCGTAACAGAATCATTGTTTCACAACCATGGATTTAATAATTTTGTTTTATTGAATTATTGAACACATTGTCTTATTAAAAATCAAATAAATACAATTATTGTGTTTCAAGTTTTAAAGTCGCTAAGGCACGAGTCCATCCTATGTATAGCATGTATCAACAATTATCACATAGCAGCACCTGAAACATGTGTAAAAATATGTACGTCACCATAAAAATGCCTGTGAGATACATAGGTTTTATTAATGCATGATTCATGACTTATAAGTTTAAAAGAATGTTTAACAAAATAGTCATGAACTTAAAAATGTTTTCTTTTATAATTCATATAACAAGTAATAAGAAATTAGATGATTTAAAAGAAAGATGCATAAATAAATAACTAAGTAAAATTGAGTTTGTATTAAATTTGTTGTTTGTAAAACAATGTTTTGATAAAAAGGTTTGTAGTATATATAAAAATATACTTTGGTTTTAAGAAAGTCGAATAAATAATATATATTAAAAATATATTTTAGTTCCAAAATAGTTAAACAGATAGTATATTAAATATACTTTAGTTGTCAAAATAATAATTTTCAGTAGTATATCAAAAGTATACTTTGGTTTTATAAATAACATATTAAACTATGCTTTGGTTTTGTAAATAACATATTAAACTATGCTTTTGGTTTTGTAAATAACATATCAAACTATGCTTTTAGTAATTATCAAAATATATTGTTTTGTACAATATCACATATGAGAGCATATCAAACTATACATTTGGGAGTATAACAAAATATACAAAAAAATGTGATTTTAGAATTCAACCAAACCTTAGTGTATCAAAATACACCTTTGAGACTATAGAAATACCACAAAGGCAATCCATATTTGGATAAAATATCGGTTTCTGACATTCCATACAACAGGAATGGGGTGTCAAATCCTATAGCGCTATATCATACTACCAATCGGTCTGGTGAATGTATAAAATAAGTACAATCCAACAATTAATTTTATAATCTTTGAAAAATTAGTGTTTAAACCATAAATAATCATTCAGTTTGTCAAAAGATAAGTACTAATCATGTATAATTAATTTATACTTTGAAATCATGAACATAACAAATAGGTACACATGTTTCACCCCAAAACATTGAAAACAGTAAAAGAGGGGACTATGTACTCACTTGAGGATGCTTAGAAGTCTTGAATAACGACCAAGCAAAGCTAGAGGGATCACGGAATCAAACGGCACCTAATATAGGTAACTAAGTAAATAAATTGGACATAAAAAAGGAAGATCGGATAGAATGAGGTTTCGTAAACCAAATGAGTATGGGAACTCATGTAATATGGTTTAAAAAAGCCTACACACTATATCGAAACCTAACCTAAGTGCTTACGACCCATTACGACCCGTTTAGGTAGCTTACGCTACTTTAACGCGTCGTTCGCGTAAAACGCGTTCGGACCGCCTAACTAGTCCTACGATAAGTATTATATGCCTTAACAAGTCTAATATTGTTGCCTAATCAGTTTAGATGTCAAAATTTATGTTACATATGCTTAAAATGAATTTATGCGTAAAAAGGGCATTTTGGTCATTTACCTAAGGCATATAAACTAACTATCATACAACTACTTAAACGAAGTGACCATAAGGTATAACCTTGAAAGGTTATTCCCTATATAACTATGGTCACAAAACATGTTTGGTCGGATCCTAATGATCGACCAAATGGGTCGGGTTCGAAAGCCTAAGCGGTTGTTTAGACCGCTTATCTTACGACCCTATATAAGCACTAAACCTAAAGTGACGAGTTAAACATGTTAAAACATGTTTAACGAAGTTAGAAAACAAGTTTGATATCAAAACAAACGGTTTTGATACCCAAGAATAGTTTGGTTGCAAAATACGCAAGAATACGCATTTTGACCGAAACTACGACTTGTCACTATGCCTAAATAACGTGGTAATAAGTAGGTATAGTCACAAAGGACTATGACCATCGTGATTACGCTCACGTTGCGAAGTTCAAACGAACTTCGTGTTGACCATAAACTGGTCAAAGCTGAAAGTCAAACATTTGTTTGACTTTCACGCTTAAAACGCGTAAAAGAACGAAAGAACACTTACAAGAGGTCCAAGAAATGAAAGTTTGATCTAATTATTCTCAGGTATGGAGTGTTAGAACTCCAACTTAGAGAACAAATCAGATCAAGGTGTGAGGAGCAAATGAAATGGAGTGGGTATTTATAGATTTCATAGAACCGTTAGGTTCGTTTCTCGTAAACCAAGCTTAAATCTTGGCCCTCCACTTGGGCCCATGGTTTTGCAATACAATGGGAACATAAAAACCATCAAATGGTAGCCCAAGGTATTGAAAATATTACATAAAAGCCCTTGAAAATCGACCAGAATGCCAAAACACAAGATTCTGCCCAGATCAGTCTCTGGCGCCCCGCGAGAGGCCTCTCGCGCCCCGCCAGAGACCAAAATGGCAGATTTGCAGAAAAGGTCCCTACATGCAATAAACTCAGTTTTTGACACGTTTAAGCCCTGTTAACCACATTTCAAGGCTCTAAAATGAATTTAAATTATAGGGAACTTAAAATATGCTCAAAAACATCTCGGATGTCAGTTCGTTTGGTCGTACGATTGCGTTGTTCGGTTAATTACGATGGAAGTCGTAACGAACGCAAAAACGATCCAAATTAAGCGACGAATGGAATTTTATCATGCCAATCACTAAAATAAAATATTTTAAGGATTACATAAATTTTTGGATGTCTGGATATATTCAAAACGTAAGATATGCGTGAAAATGGAAACTTATACACTTTTTGACGTTTTAAGTCCCTGAATGACCAAAAAGTTTATTTTAGCATACCGAACACCTCAAAGCCTATTTCTAAGATATGTAAAGGATATTTATGGTATTTTTAACTTATGATAAAGTTCCGGAATGTTCGTTACCATACGAATCGGCATATTTTTGCAGTTTGACACAAATAGTCCCTGCGATCGAATAAACTTGATTTCAACACACCAAACCATCCAAAACTTATTTCTAAGTTATTTAAAGGTTATTTAAGGTATATTATGCTTATGTCACTGTTCCGGAGTGTTTGTTACATTAAACTGGTTATATTTACGCATTAATTCGCGTATAACCTTCCAGAAAGCGATTTAAAGCTCGAAATCGAACAAGAATTGATATGTGCAAATGATACACATATTTATACAAATCCCAAGTATGAAATAAAATATTTCATTGGTTTGGTATTTGTTTTATGGTTGAAGTGACAAGGTGTCACAGTCTCCCCTACTTTAGTAAATTTCGTCCCGAAATTTAATTTTAGAGGAAACTTGTGAAGACAACTGTGATGGTTTCGCTTTCGAATGAATCCCTCAAACCCTAAGTAAAACTTTGGGCCATGTTTGGATTCTTAGAAAAATTGTCAACTGTCAAAGTGAAGTCCTTGTAGTAACAAAACATGGAGTTTCGAACTACGGACAGAAGAACGTTTCTTATGAAGACTTATCATAGGAAACTTGTGTGTGCTCGAAATCAGAGTCGGAGAGTGTAAGATAAGATAATATTGGTCAAGGTCCAGGACTTCTAGTAACTTAAATAATGCTACGTTCGCAATGTAGTAAGGAACACTTATATATAGGAAGTACCAGCGGCGTATCCACCATGCCTTTTCTACATTGTTCCCGTTTCGTTATTCTTGTCACTATAGGTCTTAACACATAACAAAACTTGATGGTTTTTCTGTGCACTGAATTCCATAATTATGTATGCATCCATAATTACGTAATTCCTTGCATAGTCCGCACAGTTCATTTCATAATGCGTAGGGGAAAAATCAATTGAGTAAACATGAAGTGACTTGACTAGACCACCAAAGGATCTTTTTTAACTGGATCAACGAACGATATTTTAAACTAGATCAACACATGATCTCCTTAACTAGACCGTCGTACGATCTCCTTAAATAGACGACTTAAGGGATCTTTTCAGCTATATCATCACATGATATTCCTAACCATATTTTTTAAATCAATCTGTTTAACTAGATCACCCAAGGGGTCCAATTATAGAATAGTACTTTATAATCCAAGGGATTTAACTATAACGTAGAAGCCCACTAAGGATTTAAGGTAGTACCTTTGGATATCCTACTATGAATCCCTTATATGGAGATATGGAAGATTCTATGAGGACATGGATAATGAATATTCGGATCTCATAAGACATAAAAGACATCACATAAGCACACAATTACATAATTGATTAACTTGATCTTCATTTTGTTAATTTTCTTGTTAATTGAGCGCACGAGTATTTAAAGCATACCAGGAATCCAATCCGTGAATTTCGTTTGGTACTTTAAACATTTTCAAGAATCTAACTATGAAGATAGGAAGATCTTAATAGGAATTTTGGCTTTGTTTCTTAAAAGAAAAGAGTATTTAAGATTTTTGGGGAGATCACAAGTGATCATAAAAATGACAGAACCACGCGAGTAGTTTGTCTTTGTGTCGGCATCATAGGGTTGTATTAAACATACACATAATCGTATCAATTTCGTAAAATAAAATTGAAACAACAAATTTTATTTATATAACAACTGAGTCGATTCCAACATCCAAAAGATAACATACAAGGAAATACAAAAGACTAATTGTTCACTGCTGCATTGTCGTCTGCGTTTGCCTCATTTATGTTAAACACTCGTCCACGCGCTGGATTTGCGTTAACAAGTCTTGGGCAATTGTTTCTGTAGTGAGTAAGGTCACCACAGTTATAACATGACCCAGGTGGGAACCATGCTTGAACAGCAGCAGGATTTACAGCAGCTTGGTTCGTATAACGGCAGGTATCGACCAAATGTCCCAATCGCCCATAGTGGGTACATTTGTGAAACTGCACTTGCTCCAGGTGATGACGGTTGCATTTGTTGCACAAAGGTGCGGTACCAACATAATTTTTCCTTTTACGAGGTTGTGCTGGCTGGTTTGGTGCAACCTGATTGTTCTGAGCAGTTATTGCGCAGTTTTGAGAAGCCTTACGCTTCTTCTTCTTGGATGTCTCGGCCTGTTTTTCCTTTGGTTCATCTTGTGCAGTCTTGTCAGATGGTCTTGGGTCGCCCTTTCGAAAAAGCTTACCCTTCCTGATATGGGATTCAGTCAGGGTGGCAGACAATTCAATGGCCTGTCTGACAGTAGTAGGGTTGCTGCCAGTAACGATATCCTGAACTAAGTCAGGAAGACCATCAATGTACTTTTCAATCGCCTTTTCCACAGGCGTAACCATGGCAGGACATAACAGGCTCAGTTCTTCATAACGGTCAGTATAGGCTCGATGTTCACCACTATTTGCTTTAGGTCGTCAAATTCCCTTTCCAATGCTCTAAGCTCATGACGAGGACAGAACTCCTTCATCATTAGAGCGCGGAGCTCTTCCCAAGTTTGAGCTAGTGCCACATCAGCACCCCTGTCCCTCATCACACCATTGCACCACGTTAAAGCTCGTTTCTCAAAAACACTAGATGCGAACTCTACCTTTCGCTCGTTCGGACACTGAACATGTCTGAAGGTGCTCTCTAGACTCTTGAACCATTGTAGAAGTGCAGTCGCTTCTTGAGACCCGGAAAACTTTGATGGCTTGGCAGAGTTGAATGTCTTGAAGTTGCATGGGGCATTATTGTTGTTGAGGGCTTGGTTACATTGAGCAATGATGTTTGGGATTGCAGCAGCCATTTGCTGCGTAATGATAGCTGCCAGTTCTTCATTTGGTATCTGATTGTCGCGTCGTGGAGGCATTCAAAAAGGGGAAACAAGAGAGAAAACAAGTGAAATGGAATTGGGTAAGAATGGGATGTTGCAATTACCGACCAAAAAGCATGGGTGATGGTCATTTGTTCGAACTACGAAGCAAACAAACGACACACAAAAGCTGAATCAAAGTAAATAGGTCCTCATAATGTATCACGAAGACATGCTCGCCTATAAGTGGACACTCACCCCAAGAGTTCCCAGGTAAGAGGGACTGGTCCGATACTGCGGATTTGTACGAACACTCTAGCCTTAGACAGAAGACCCAGGGTACAGGCACCCACCCTTCCAGTTTGCATGTGTTCACATTAATAAGACCCAAACTTTGACGAGATTTTGAAAACTTCGAGGGTTCAAAAACTAGTAATCAATCATCCTAGAACAGATGATTGGTTTTTAAAGCGGATTCGAAATTTGTGTTCTTATTGTGGTTGTCACCTAAAGATAGGTGACGGTATTGTTTTAAGACTAAACACAAGATAACTTGTGTTAGGGTCCTAGGAAGGTTATAGTCTAGGTCAAAGCATTACTAATAACCTAATTCCCTATAACCATTGGCTCTGATACCAAATTTTCTATCACACCCCGACCACGTAAATCAACAAATCGTGGTGGAAACGTCGGGGAGTGTCGTAACAGAATCATTATTTCACAACCATGGATTTAATAATTTTGTTTTATTGAATTATTGAACACATTGTCTTATTACAAATCAAATAAATACAATTATTGTCTTTCAAGTTTTAAAGTCGCTAAGGCACGAGTCCATCCTATGTATAGCATGTATCAACAATCATCACATAGCAGCACCTGAAACATGTGTAAAAATAGGTACGTCAGCATAAAAATGCATGTGAGATATATAGGTTTTATTAATGCATGATTTATGACTTATAAGTTTAAAAGAATGTTTAACAAAAATAGTCTTGAACTTAAAAATGTATCTTTTATAATTCATATAACAAGTAATAAGAAATTAGATGATTTAAAAGAAAGATGCATAAATAAATAACTAAGTAAAATTGAGTTTGTATAAAATATGTTGTTTGTAAAACAATGTTTTGATAAAAAGGTTTGTAGTATATATAAAAATATACTTTGGTTTTAAGAAAGTCGAATAAATAATATATTAAAAATATATTTTAGTTCCAAAATAGTTAAACAGATAGTATATTAAATATACTTTAGTTGTCAAAATAATAATTTTCAGTAGTATATCAAAAGTATACTTTGGTTTTATAAATAACATATTAAACTATGCTTTGGTTTTGTAAATAACATATTAAACTATGCTTTTCGTTTTGTAAATAACATATCAAACTATGCTTTTAGTAATTATCAAAATATATTGTTTTGTACAATATCACATATGAGAGCATATCAAACTATACCTTTGGGAGTATAACAAAATATACAACAAAAATGTGATTTTATAATTCAACCAAACCTTAGTGTATCAAAATACACCTTTGAGACTATAGAAATACCACAAAGGCAATCCCTATTTGGATAAAATATAGGTTTCTGACATTCCATACAACAGGAATGGGGTGTCAAATCCTATAGTGCTATATCATACTATCAATCGGTCTGGTGAATGTATAAAATAAGTACAATCCAACAATTAATTTTATAATCTTTGAAAAATTAGTGTTTAAACCATAAATAATCATTCAGTTTGTCAAAAGATAAGGACTAATCATGTATAATTAATTTATACTTTGAAATCATGAACATAACAAATAGGTACACATGTTTCACCCCAAAACATTGAAAACAGTAAAAGAGGGGACTATGTACTCACTTGAGGATGCTTAGAAGTCTTAAATAACGACCAAGCAAAGCTAGAGGGATCACGGAATCAAACGGCACCTAATATAGGTAACTAAGTAAATAAATCGGACCTAAATCAGAAGATCGGATAGAATGAGGTTTCGTAAACCAAATGAGTATGGGAACTCATGTAATATGGTTTAGCAAAGCCTACATACTAAATCGAAACCTAACCTAAGTGCTTACGACCCATTACGACCCGTTTAGGTAGCTTACGCTACTTTAACGCGTCGTTCGCGTAAAACGCGTTCGGACCGCCTAACTAGTCCTATGAAAAGTATTATATGCCTTAACAAGTCTAATATTGTTGCCTAATCAGTTTAGAAGTCAAAATTTATGTTACATATGCTTAAAATGAATTTATGCGTAAAAAGGGCATTTTGGTCATTTACCTAAGGCATATAAACTATCTATTATACAGCTACTTAAACGAAGTGACCATAAGGTATAACCTCGAAAGGTTATTCCCTATACAACTATGGTCACAAAACATGTTTGATCGGATCCTAATGATCGACCAAATGGGTCGGGTTCGAAAGCCTAAGCGGTTGTTTAGACCGCTTATCTTACGACCCTATATAAGCACTAAACCTAAAGTGACGAGTTAAACATGTTAAAACATGTTTAACGAAGTTAGAAAACAAGTTTGATATCAAAACAAACGGTTTTGATACCCAAGAATAGTTTGGTTGCAAAATACGCAAGAATACGCATTTTGACCGAAACTACGACTTGTCACTATGCCTAAATAACGTGGTAATAAGTAGGTATAGTCACAAAGGACTATGACCATCGTGATTACGCTCACGTTGAGAAGTTCAAACGAACTTCGTGTTGACCATAAACTGGTCAAAGCTGAAAGTCAAACATTTGTTTGACTTTCACGCTTAAAACGCGTAAAAGAACGAAAGAACACTTACAAGAGGTCCAAGAAATGGAAGTTTGATCTAATTATTCTCAGGTATGGAGTGTTAGAACTCCAACTTAGAGAACAAATCAGATCAAGGTGTGAGGAGCAAATGAAATGGAGTGGGTATTTATAGATTTCATTGAACTGTTAGGATTGTTTCTCGTAAACCGAGCTTAAATCTTGGCCCTCCACTTGTCCCATGGTTTTGCAATACAATGGGAACATAAAAACCATCAAATGGTAGCCCAAGGTATTGAAAATATTACATAAAGGCCCCTGAAAATCGAACAGAATTCCAAAAACAAGAATCTGCCCAGATCAGTCTCTGGCGGGCCGCGAGAGGCCTCTCACGCCCCGCCAGAGACCAAAATGGCATATTTGCAGAAAAGGTCCATGCATGCAATAAACTCAGTTTTTGACACGTTTAAGCCCCGTTAACCCCATTTCAAGGCTCTAAAATGAATTTAAATTATAGGGAACTTAAATATGCTTAAAGACATCTCGGATGTCGGTTCGTTTGGTCGTACGATTGCGTTGTTCGGTCAGTTACGACGGAAGTCGTAACGAACGCAAAAACGATCCAAATTAAGCGACGAATGGAATTTTATCATGCGAATCACTAAAATAAAATATTTTAAGGATTAAAAAAAATTTTGGATGTCCGGATATATTCAGAACGTAAGATATGCGCGAAAATGCAAACTTATGCACTTTTTGACGCTTTTAGTCCCTGAATGACCAAAAAGTTTATTTTAGCATACCGAACACCTCAAAGCCTATTTCTAAGCTATGTAAAGGATATTTATGGTATGTTTAACTTATGATAAAGTTCCGGAATGTTCGTTACCACACGAATCGGCATATTTTCGCTGTTTGACACAAATAGTCCCTGCGATCGAATAAACTTGATTTCAACACACCAAACCTTCCAAAACTTATTTCTAAGTTATGTAAAGGTTATTTAAGGTATGTTAAGCCTATGTCACTGTTCCGGAGTGTTTTTTGCATTAAACTGGTTATATTTACGCATTAGTTCGCGTATAACCTTCCAGAAAACGATTTAAAGCTCGAAATCGAACAAGAATTTATATGTGCAAATGATACACATATTTATACAAATCCCAAGTATGAAATACAATATTTCATTGGTTTGGTATTTGTTTGATGGTTGAAGTGACACAGGTGTCACAGTATAGACTATCGTGAACTCAACAAGGTGACCGTGAAGAATCGTTATCCTCTTCCCCATTATCGATGACTTGTTCGACCAGTTGCAAGGGTCGAGATTTTACTCCAAAATTGATCTGAGATCGGGCTATCATTAAGTGAGAGTCCGAGACGAGGATATCTCTAAGACAGCCTTCAGAACTGGTTACGGCCTCTACGAGTTTCTGGTTATGCCTTTTGGGTTGACAAACGCACCTATGGTCTTCATGGATCTTATGAACCGAGTGTGCAAACCCTACTTGGATAAGTTCATTATTGTGTTTATCGACGACATCCTGATCTATTCCAAGAGTTAGGAGGAACACGAGTGTCATCTGAGACTCATTTTGGAACTTCTCTGAACAGAACATATTTACGCTAAGTTCTCGAAATGTGACTTCTGGCTTCGTGAAGTCCATTTTCTAGGCCACGTGGTTAACCAGGATGGGATTCATGTTGATCCATCCAAGGTTGACTCAGTCAGGAATTGGCCTGCACCTCGTACACCAACTGAAATCTGTCAATTCTTGGGTTTGGCGGGTTACTACAGAAGGTTTATTAAAGATTTCTCAAAGATTGCGCAGCCTCTTACCGTTCTTACTCAGAAGGGTGTCACCTACCGTTGGGGTGATGCTCAAGAATCCGCGTTTCAGCAGCTAAAGTCGAAGCTTTGTAGCGCACCCATTCTCTCATTGCCTGAGGGCACTGACGATTTCGTGGTTTATTGTGACGCGTCAATCCAAGGACTTGGTTGTGTGTTGATGCAACGTGAGAAAGTCATTGCTTATGCATCGCGCCAACTAAAGGTTCACGAAAAGAACTATACTACCCACGACTTTGAGTTGGGGAGCAGTGGTGTTTGCTCTTAAGATATAGAGAAATTACTTGTACGGTACCAAGTGCACCATTTACACCGATCACAGGAGTCTCCAGCATATCTTCGATCAGAAGGAGTTGAACATGCGACAACGTCGGTGGGTCGAACTTCTTAACGACTACAAATGCACAATCAGATACCATCCAGGCAAAGCCAATGTTGTGGCTGATGCCCTCAGTCGAAAAGAAACCAAACCTAAGCGTGTATGTGCGTTACAGCTTACGATTCACTCTAGTCTTCCTGCCCAAATTCGTGATGCTCAGGTCGAAGAATTGAAAGAAGAGAACATCAAGACTGAGTCCCTGCGAGGACTAGAGAAACGGTTAGAACTTAAGGAAGACGGTGTTTACTACCTGGCTGGGCGCATCTGGGTTCCATTTTATGGTAATCTACGTGAGCTTGTGATGGATGAAGCACACAAGTCTCGTTACTCAGTACATCCTGGTTCTGATAAGATGTACCACGATCTCAAAGCTACGTACTGGTGGCCCCACATGAAAGCTAACATAGCGACCTATGTCAGTAAATGTTTGACCTGTGCTAGGGTCAAGGTCGAATACCAGAATCCATCAGGCCTACTTCAACAACCAGAGATTCCCACATAGAAATGGGAGCAAATTTCCATGGACTTCGTTACTGGCTTACCTAGATCTCAACGAGGAAACGATACCATTTGGGTGATAGTAGATCGACTTACCAAGTCTGCACACTTCCTGGCTATCAAGGAAATGGATAAGTTCTCTACTCTAGCAGACATTTACCTAAAGGAAGTAGTTTTAAGGCACGGGGTGCCAACCTCCATCATTTCTGATTATGATCCACGTTTTACCTCTGATTTGTGGCAGGCGATGCACAAATCCTTTCGCTCGCATCTAGATATGAGCACAGCATATCATCCACAGACGGATGGACAGTCTGAACGCAGCATCCAAACTCTTGAAGACATGCTTCGTGCATGCGTAATCGAATTTGGGAACGGCTGGGAAAGGCATCTGCCATTAGTGGAGTTTTCGTACAACAACAGTTATCATACCAGCATCCAGGCTGCTCCGTTCGAGGCGTTGTATGGACGGAAATGCCGATCACCTTTATGTTGGGCAGAAGTTGGTGACAGCCAAATCATTGGCCCAGAACTTGTCGTCGACACGACAGAAAAGATTGCCCAAATACGACAACGAACGGCGGCAGCTCGTGATCGTTAGAAAAGCTATGCTGATAAGCGCAGGAAACCACTCGATTTCTAGGTTGGGGACCGAGTGCTACTTAAAGTTTCACCTTGGAAAGGTGTGATTCGTTTTGGAAAGCGAGTCAAGTTAAATCCACGTTATGTTGGACCTTTCGAAATCACTGAGAGAATTGGTAAGGTGGCCTATAGATTGAATCTACCTGAAGAACTCAGTGGAGTTCACAACGTATTCCATGTGTCAAATCTGAAGAAGTGTCTGTCAGATGAGACCCTCATAGTTCCCCTCAAGGAACTCACTATCGACGATCAGTTGCGATTTGTCGAGGAACCAGTAGAAATTACAGACCGAGACGTTAAGGTTCTCAAGCGTACCAGAATACCCATTGTTCGAGTTCGTTG
Organism: Helianthus tuberosus; assembly: GCA_030545235.1. Taxonomy (NCBI): domain Eukaryota; kingdom Viridiplantae; phylum Streptophyta; class Magnoliopsida; order Asterales; family Asteraceae; genus Helianthus; species Helianthus tuberosus. The sequence goes on from JARYGA010043897.1 coordinate 57,692, forward strand.
GAACTCCCGTCATGGCCCAGAGTTTACCTGGGAACGAGAAGACCAAATGAAACACAAGTATCCCCAGTTGTTTGAGAAAAGCGAAACCACTACTGAGGCTGAAGCTACTGCGGAATTTCGGGACGAAATTCCCAACCAACGGGGGAAGAATGTGACACCCCAGGAAAACCAGGAAACCACGCAACCTAACTAGCTTCCTCAGTAACTATGTGCTAAATTTTGGGATGAAATTTCTTTCAACTTGGGGATGATGTGACAACTCGAATTTCAAACCTTTTGTTGTACTCTGATGTATCATGCTTGAATGATATGTAATTATGTGACACGTTGATGTTAATGGAATGTTATGTTTATTGTGTTATGTGATTTTGTGTAATGTATGTATTTATGTAAGGTGGTCGCACAACACGAACCCAACCGCACAACATGAGTCTATTGCACGAGCCCTTGTTGGGCCGTACAACTCATACTCGAACCAAAAGGGCAGCCCATGTAAAGGGTTCGGGCACTTCCTCATATAAACCGATACAAAACCTTATTGAGGTTTTGTTTCCTCATTACTTATAAATTAGACACACACACACCCCAAACCCTATTCTCTCTTTCTCTCCTCTTTGAGGAACCGACGGCAGCCTTGGGATTCTTCGGACTCTGCTCCGTTCCAAACATCGATCCGGTTAGTGTTATATCTTGTCGATTATTTATGATCCTTGAATCATGATGCGTGTTGATTGTGTGTTGCATGAAATTAGATATTAAAGATGTACAGTAGAAACTCTATAAAATAATACACTTGGGACCACCAAAATTTATTAATTAAAAGAGTTATTAATTAATCGATAAATTAATAATTATTAATTTATATATTAATTAATATTTTATTAATTTATAGTAGAATACTTAGTTTACAAACACCTTTCAAGCTTCCACTTAATTATGGACTATGGATGTTCGTGCAAATACAATTGCGAACTGCTTTCGTCATTGTAAACTTCGATCAACAGATAACATGACTTTTGAGAACTCAGATGAAGGTGGTGAAAGCACTCAAGAACTCCAGAATTTGATCAAAGAGTTGGGTTATCGCAATGCAATGGATGTCGAAGATGTTCTGACTCACCCAGAAGAAAATGTAGTTGCACAGTTGTTGACTGATGAAGAAATTATTGAAAGCGTTATTGGAATTAATAAAGATGATATCGATAAAGATGATATCTACACTAGAAGTTCTTACCATGCTAAGGAAAATTAGAGACGAGATTCAAGAGGAAATTGATTTCAATAAAAAACAAAAGACAATTGAGTCATTTTTCAAGAAACCTTCATAAATCATTCATGTAATATGCTATATATAAGGAATTATTAATTTATATTTTATATGGGGTCTAAAGAAATTATCAAAAATGTATTATCTTATAATTTTAGCGAATTATTAATTTAGCACCCTATCCCCGAGTCGGGACCTGCAAAAAATATTATCTTAGAGAGTTTATTAAATAATCGAGTATTAATTTATCGAGTTTCTACTGTATGTTTATCTAGAATTCTTGATAAACACCCCAGGATTCACTGCTAGATGTACCCGAATCAAACGGTTAATGATGATTGGTGACATAGGGATTATGTAATTTCATGCATCTGTTCAAAATCGTATATGTTAGAATTGATGAGTTAGATTCGAACCGATTGGTTAGTTGTGATGTTAGTATTTAAAAGTTTGATGAATGAATAATGAAACAGTTTTATTATGTGTTTGTGATCCGAATGATGTGATTAGGTTGCTAGTTGTCGTTAGTTGTTAATTAGTGTTCATGTAAATATTTGGAGGATTCATTGAATTGATTGATTAATTGTTAAGATGGAAACTGTTGGAATTGATTTGCAAGATAAATGTGTAACTGATTTACATGAAAATTCGGAAATTAAAACCAATCGCACAATACTGTTGACTGCACAAGATCAGGTCAACGAAACCTGATCGCACAAGGGTAGTCGCACAAGCCCCGGTCGCACAATACAGTCGCACAAGATTTGGTGCAACCGTTTAAGCACAGTGTACAACTTAGGAATTGCATGATCGCACAAGACATGTCGATCGCACAAGGCAGTGTCGATCGCACAAGTCTTGGGCCACACACACACAACTGTCTGAACCTTATGTATGTTTATGGGCCATACGGCCCAACTCAATCGCACAAGTTCACTTGGATCGCACAAGTGTAATTGGACCGCACAAGTTGATATTTTGTTTGTACGTTTGGGCTGTATAGGTTTCGTATTGCATGTTTTGGGCCGGGTTTGCTTTCAGACGCACAACCCATTGTGAGTCGCACAAGATGGTGCTGGACGCACAACAGGTTGGGACGGATGTTTATTGGGCTTTATCTTT
>JARYGA010043898.1:0-46016 GCA_030545235.1 Helianthus tuberosus
TTCCGCAGAAATTCTGCAGAAATCAGCTTTCTAATATTTTTACAACATGTAAAAATATTGTTTAACAAAGAATTCATGTGAGGATACATTCGGGTATCATCTGAGCCAATAACTACATCAATTCATACAACTTACACAAGTTTACCATTCGACTAGTTACGTGCGGAACAAATGCCAAACGAATATCCGAACGATATCGGATCTTTTTTTTTTTTTTAGTAACCATCTATCATTATTTTGGTCATTTTAAGGCTAGTTATAACATCTAAACATTTTAAATCAATTGAAATCCTTGAACACCTAAACTTCCTAACATTTGTCTACAAATTCTAACACTTGAAATATTTAGAAACAAATCACCAAGCATGACCCCCCCCCCCCTCATATTAACGTTTTTTTTTTGTTATGTGGGTCCCACACTCATTAACAACTTGCAAATATCTAGATATTTACTCCATTTGTTCAAGTGGATGATGTTGGTGATTAATTAGTAACTTACTAACTAAGTAACTAGATCATTTCAAGACCATTTTACACCTTATTATTTTTTTTCACACACAAAAGCTCTAATTTTCTTTCACCATTTTTCCACCAAGAACACCATAAACCCATTTTATTTTATCACCTCTTTTATGATCAATATGATTTTCTATGGAACATAAGAAGATCTAAATCACTTACAAGTTAAAGAAAGGGTTTTCATCCATACAAAAGTATTCTACCAACAAGATCATCATCTTCTTAGTCTTAATAATCTTCTAAGATCATCCCTAGCCTAGTGCTAGAAGTAAGCTTCTATATCTATTTTTTTTATACAAATATATTAAGTTTATGATTGTTATTATTACTAATAATAACCAAGAGATCATACATAATAACATGAAAAAAATACAAGGAAGCAAAGATAATAATCATGATATATTTATGTTGGTTATATTGTGATTTAAGACTTGTGTTATGCATATTTGATCTTGTTGTGATGATATTGAGATAAATAAATTGTTAGAGTATGTTTTAAGTTATGATCTAAAAAAAAAAAAATTATACATGTTTATGTTAAAGGGTTTTTAACATAAAGGATTAAATGGATGATCATAACTATTGATCTTGTGAAAGTATTTAAGGTTTTTATTTAAAAACAAGACTTTCACAAGATTATAAAAAGTAACATACAACTAGAGATTTTTATAAAAGTTGTTAAGACTAAAATTAAACTTGGTTTTTGAACTTGTTAGCATATGAAATGATCATGGTTAAAACCCTACATGATTTGGATATCATCTTGAAAAAAAATTATGTTATAAAAGTCTCATATGTTTAGTTAAGATGTTGGGTAAATTGATGATGATTTGAAAGAAAAAGAAAATGATATGTTTATGAAACATGGTTAAGATAAAAATACAAAGGTTATATGGCCATTTTTCATAAAAACTTTATTTTATAAAGTAACAACATTTTTGGTTAATTTTAGACAAGAGAAATATATATTTTTTTTAGAAAATATATATTTGGTTATTTTGACAATTTTTGTGACATGTATTACTTGATGTATTAGTTATATATATCAAAGTAGGAACTTGAATCAAATTGTCACATTTAAACTCAAGACACTTTATAACAAAAGTCCTACGAGACTTCATATAATTACGCCATAAAAACGAATACGGACAACCCGAAGGATCGGACACCATTTATGGTCAAAACGGACAACGGACGAATCCTTAAACGAGTCACCAATCCGGGGAGTTACTACGACGTTTAGACGATCTTTCGACACGAAAATATAAATATGCTATCGGTAACAAAGTTCGGATGTTTACAAAAACTAGTATGTTTTTATTAACTAAAGAGTATACTTGGTAAAATTTTATAAAAAGGTTTTTATAAAAATGAAAGACTTACACTTACTAGTGGGCTTATTTTATTTAATGGACTAGTTTATAACAAATGGGCTTACTTACACTTAATGGGCTATTGTTTTACAAATGGGCTTATTTTTCATAATGGGCTTAACATAAATTCGTGGGCTAAGCCCAAACACCAAACATATGGGCCAAAACCCAACACTATTTGAGGCCCAACACTATTTAAGCCCAATACTATTTAAGCCCAATACTATTCAAGCCCAATACTATTCAAGCCCAACACTATTGAGGCCCAACACTATTGAGACCCAACACTATTTGAGGCCCAACACTATTGAGGCCCAACACTATTTAAGGCCCAGCACTATTTAAGCCCAATAACTTGAAAACATGGGCTTGGCCCAATGTTACCATTATTGGAAACACAACTATACAATTGATACATATAAGACACGAAATTCAGCGGACTAGATCCGACTATACAACTCACAAGATACAAGATAACATTTATATATATATATATATATATTTGGTGAAAAATATATATATAACATTTGAACAACTCATTCATCGAATACACAGTTAACGAACAGTAAAGACATACAAGTCTTACACATATTGAAGACACAAGACTTGTACTCAAGTTCTTTACAAAGACCGAAGTGTCTAACAAAAATAAGAACATTTGTAGGTCGCAACGCTATTCAGGACGACCGCACGTGAGATCTTATTTACTTCTATTCACGGACGCAATTCAGTGAGTTCATGTCCCCTATTCATTTAAATGTTTTACAACTTTACAACTATCGGGGAAAATACATGTTCAACGTATGTTAAAGTTAGGGAATGAAACACCTTAGATCATGTGCGAATTAGGGTTATACATCTAAGCACCATTAATCCAGTTTGGACCTAGGTACAAGTGGTTAGATCTAATGGGTATTGGCGAGCCCCACTCTTGGTCGTGGACCCATACAGAAGAGTGCTTTTGTGTCCCAGTCGATAGGAATCGACATAAAATCGTCTAGGGTTGGATTGCTTCCTAATTCGTCACACATATTAATGTCCTCGCGAAACATTAATGATCAACGATTTCATTGACGCTTTACATACTACATCATTACATACAGATACATTTTATACAACTCACATTTTACGGATACATCTTATACAACTCACATTTTACGGATACATCTTATATCCAGTTTGGATACAATTACAATTGAGACAAATACATATTACATACTGTTTTGATACAAATACATCTTATACAGCTAAACTGCATGAACTCGCTCAACTTTTGTTGATGTTTTCAAACTTACATGTATTTCAGGGAATTAGTGGACCAATGCAAAGATTTCAGTTCAAGGAAAACAAGTATCAATACTCCATGCCAACTATTGAAGGGTTTGCCTGTTATATACCGCCTCTTTGCGGTGATATAGTGGTCAAAGCCTTGAAAATTTTAGACTTACATTTGATGTATAAAACAATGACAACTTATTTTCATTTGATGGTTTGTAAACAATGTACTTAAATTATGTTGCGATCTTTTGAACAATTATGACAATGGCATTGGAGCATGTTTTATTCATTTAGTATGTTCACTTATATTGTTATGCAATGAGAACCGATCAGATCACACCTCGCGCTTCCGCTACGAGCGGGTGTGACAGATTGGTATCAGAGCTTCGATTGTAGTGAACCAGGATTCTTTCTCGAGTCTAAGTCTACAATCACTAGGGATCTCTCACGAAAACCTCTTGTTCATGTGGAACAGATTATAAATAAAATTGGACAGGTCAAAAGGTTTTCATTGCATAAACATTTTTCAAGGTCCACTACAACAAAAATTCATTTCACATAAATCAAGCGAGGACATTTCCATGGGTGAAGTCTATGAGAAACAGACACAATACATTAATAGACTATGTGCCTACAATACATTAGATTATCAGTTTATGCATTATAAACAGTTCACAAATTCAGCTTATACAAGATAGAAATCCTTGATTGATAGGATTTTACATGATTATATATGTAGGTGGTTCATATATATGTTGCATGAAATATTTTGCCAAGAACAAAATACCTTCGACTTCAAACTCTATTATTATTCTTTACTCACACGGTGAAAATATCGACTTCATGTCTATTGCGGAGCTTATGGCGAACATGATTCCTAAGTGAAATCTTAAACTTAATTCCGTAAAATATGGTTGCTTTCTCGCGAATGCTGAGATGCCTGACCATGATAATGACGACGAGGCGAAGGTGGTAACCTTGGACAACAACTCCATTAGTGGGACGAGATCCATGTGACTCATACTAATCAAGGTGGATATACTCTTGTCCTTACAAGGAAGATGAAGTACTCATCTTGAAGGTGCCCCTTCAGTTGTTATTGTTACAGATTCTTTTCATTTCTATTTCACCTAACGCCGTACCGTTCTGCGAGTAACAACAACGGACGTTGACACGTGAACTATCACGAAGTTTCCTTCTATGTTGAAGGTATATAAACAATAGTGTCCTCTCTCTGACTGATCGCCTGCGCTGAACGAGAGAATGCTAGGGTGACCATGCAAGACAATTTATTATTACGGGGGCCCACGTAATAACAACTTGTAGTGCATGGAAATTCTGGTGGACTCTGCGGGTCAAGCTAATGATCACTATTCATTCAAAATTCTTAAGTTATTACTTGAGATTCAATTCTTCCTATCTAGTAGAACACGAACTGGGGGTGGTTAGTATAACACCCTACAATACGATACAATACAATACAATACAATACAATACAGTACAATACAATACAATACAATACGGGAAGACGACACATATTTGTTCACACCTAACATTCGATCTATATCACGATTCAGTTGAGACTAGTCATTTAAACAAACAAAACGTGTTAGCTACTCATGGAGGATTTTCCTCAACATTCTCGAAATTCTTGAACATGGGTTGGTTCCAGGGTGTCTATGACACTTTATCCTACTTTACCTTACCTTATCATATTTATTGGAAGTGATACAATAAATTCCGTCGTTTGACATTTGTCTTTTTCCAAGGGATGGTATGGCATGAACCATGCTGCAACTCCCTCATTACATTCTATTCGACATCTTTGGAAATTCTAAATAATTTTGCTAGAGCTCGTGAAACTCAAGCACTATTACCATAATTGTCACATGGACAAGTAAGACAAAGGATTTTCTCTACTTAGGATGATCGAGGTCCATAGAGTAGGGAATACATATTATATAGACGAAGACCACTGGTTGGTTTCCCCTCCTCAACGAATTATTTTTTTTCTTTTTCCATTTAATCATATGACCAATACACGCAAGAGGCATTACACCTTTTGTTTTTGGTTATCCACATTATCATTTATTCAAACATGTATGAACAATATGGTCTTGAGGTTTCCATGACCGATTGATTGTATTCTTCATTCTTGGGCACATGATAGACTTTATTTATTCAAATAAATGTCTAGATTCTTTTAATAGTGTGTATTAAAAAGATCATGGCGCCAAAAGAATCAATTGTTTAAGTTAAAAGTTATGTGTTGAAAACTATTGCTTTTACACAAGACATGGTTTATACATGACATTGTTACGCAAGACATTGTTATACATATCATTTGATGTTGGTTTACACAAGACATTTTTGGTGGTTATTTGTAAGTGATGAGACGTGTGTAATATGATAAAAGCATGGTGGATACGCCGCTGGTACTTCCTATATATAAGTGCTTATGTTATATTGCATATCGTGGTGTTATTCAAATCTCTTCGACAAAGACAAGACATGACATTTTTGCACAAGACGCGACATCCTCTACACAAGACATAATATTCTATTTCAAGACATGATATATTTATACAATACATTTTTATTGGTTATTTATTTAACCATACATCATTCTTTTATATCATCTGATTTTCATATCTATTTTCATATGATTTTATAAAAGAACTCGATCATAACTGGAGCCAATGTTGATGGTTACACTTGATGCTTTCACGGTCTCTTAAGGGTTGTTCCATACTGGGAAACACCCGAATTCAAACACACTGAGTGTTACATTTCGGGTTTAGCCTCGGAAATCCGAAGCATGACAGCATCATCCCTCCCTACCTCGATCACTCAAACAATAACTCTCGCCATGAGAGAAATGAAGGCAATTGCTGCCATAAACGATTTTGGCACCAGGATGTATACTGGTAACTTGCCGAAATCCTAAATGTGACAAGTGAGACGTTCATCATAAGGGCAATTGCAAAAGCACCAAGAGTAGCAGTGTGCTGATACCGGGCGCAAAACAAAGGCTAGTAAGACGATAATACTTAAGAACGGATCAAGCTAGTGAATAAGTGTGTGTGTGGCTAGAACTATGAATACTCAACAAAATCCCAATGAAGTCATGAGTACGTACACTCTACGATCATCATGTATCAATTCTTTTAATACCAACAACTAGCTTAGCTATTGTCTTTAAATGTTAAGCATATACTCGAATTAGAGTTATGTTGGACACACATTACTATATCAAGTTAGCTAATGGGGAATTAGCTGAGACATGTCAAATCATTAAGGGTCACCGGTATGTATCCTAACAATCAACATTTCACATCCATATTATTTGATACCATTGCCAATTTTTAGCTTTATCTCAACATTTCGCATGCATAGTTTCATGGCTAGTGACGGGAATGTCCTAGCTAAAATTAGGGATTGATTTATCCTACATCTAAACATAGGGATTTGGGTTATCCTACATCTAAACATAGGGATTGGGTTGTCCTCTACATTTGTACAGTGAAGTCCTTACTACATAGAATTCAAAATGTACATGGCCTAAAGTCAAGAAAGCTAGACGTCTCCTCATTCTATAGAATTGGCAAACGGTAAACTAGCCGAGTAGGAGCAGAAATTTCATATCGATCTCTTACCCATTTAGTTGGGTATTTTCGATGTAGTGGTTGGCATGGATTGGCTATCCAATAATCGAGCCGAAGTCTTCTGTCATGAGAAGATCATTCACTTACCACTACCAAACGAAGATACACTTGTGATACATGGAGAGAAGCGCGACACCCCATTGCGGATCATCAATGGCATGAAAGCACATAAGTTCTTACGGAAAGGTTGTATTGCCTATCTAGCACTTGTTGTAGACAAGAAGGCCGTTGGGCCACAGCTGACAGATATTCTTTTGATAAAATAATTTCCTGAAGAAATTCCTGAAGTCTTGCCAGGACTACCACCATATCAACAAGTCGAGTTTCACATCGACTTGGTACTTGGAGCCGCACCCATATCCAAATCTCCATGTCGATTAGCACCTTCTGAACCTTGTAGTTGACCGAATGAGGATGTTGTGATTTCATAACCCCTACTCTTTACCACTATACATCTTTATAAAGGTTTTGGGGGTGGAAAGACATGCAAGTTTTGTAAAAATGCACAACATTTCGATGAACGAAAATTCATATTTCTAAACCATGTTACAAATGAATTTCCAACTAACTCAAATGGTTTATGAAAGGTTCTAGCCTCTACTCTAAGATAGACTTACGATCGGAGTATCATCAGTTACGAATTCAAGAGGAAAGCATACCGAAAACGGCTTTTAAGACTCGTTGCGGTCATTACGAGTTTCTCGTTATGCCTTTTGGTTTAACAAATGCACTAGCGGTCTTCATGGATTTAATGAATCGTGTGTGCAAGCCGTATCTCGACAAATTCGTCATAGTGTTTATTGACAACATTTTGATATACTCTCGATCGACTGATGAACATGAGCAACATTTGAGAACCATTTTAGAGTTGTTAAAGACAATAAATTCGCCCCAAATCGAAAAACAAGATATAGCCTTACAACTTATTCTTGAGATTGGTGCATAGCATTTTACAATCTTATCATTATCCGACGATACCGATGACTTTGTTGTAGACTATGATGCTTCGCATCAAGGATTGGGTTGCGTACTCGTGCAACGTGAAAAAGTTATTGTGTACACGTCGCGCCCATTTAAAAAGTTCACGAGAAGAACTATACCACTCTCGACCTTGAGTTAGGCATGGTGGTATTCGCTTTAAAAAAAAAAATTTATGGTGACATTATTTATATGGTACTCAATGCATTATTTTCACGGATCATAAAAGTCTTCAACACATATTCAACCAAAAAGAATTAAATATGCGTCAACGATGTTGGGTTGAATTGTTGAACGACTATGATTGTGAAATAAAGTACCATCCGGGCAAGGCAAACGTTGTAGCAGATGCCTTGAGCCGCAAGGAGCGAGTTAGAACATTGAGAACTCAAGCATTAGAGAAGATGATTCACAAGCGCTCAAGGAAGAGCATATTCAAGTAGAAACACTTCGAGGCATGAAGGAACAATTAGTGTAAAGAAGATGGAACTTTATACATTATGAGTCGAAATTGGGTTCTATTCTTTGGCGGCCTTCGAGATGATATTTTGAGGAAGCACATAGGCCTAAGTAGCGAAAGAATACTACTGGTGGCCTAACCTCAAAAGTGATATCGCGACTTATATCGGAGAATGATTGACTTGCGCGAAAGTAAAAGTCGAGTAGCAAAATCCCTCGGACTTGTTACAACAACCCGAGATTCCCGTTTGGTAATGGGAACAAATATCGATGTACTTCATTACGAAGTTACTCAGGACCTCAAGAGGTCACTACATGATATGTGTAATCATCGATAGACTAACAAAGTCCACGCACTTCTTACCGATTTGGTAGAAGGATAATACTGAGAAACTAGCAGAACTCTATCTCAAAGAAATAGTGGCTCGTCATGGAGTGCCTATTTCAATCATTTCAGACCAAGACGATCGTTTTATTTCTAGAATTTGGAAATTATTTCAACAGGCCTTTGGATCTCATTTGAATCCAAGTACGGCCTTTCATCCATAAACTGACGGCCAGAGCGAACGGACAATCCAAACACTCGAATATATGTTTCGCGCATGTGTTATGGATTTAGATGGCAATTGGGATACTCATTTACCTTTGGTTGAGTTTCCTACAATAACAGCTACCATACTAGTATACAAGCTACACCGTTTGAAGCTCTTTATGGTCGAAAGTGTCGCTCTCCGCTAAGTTGGGCGGAAACAGGCGATAGACAATTAATTACGGATAAAATTTTTCAGATCAGAGACCGTATCAAGGCGGCTCGCGATCGACACAAGAGCTATGCAGATAAGCGACGGAAACCATTATCTTTCGAGGTTGGAGACAAAGTCTTGTTGAAAGTCTCGCCTTGGAAGGGCGTATCAAGGTTTGGTAAACGTGGAAAGCTTAACCGAAGATACATTGGACCATTTGAAATCTTGGAAAAGATTGGCACCGTTGCCTACAAGCTGAAGTTACCAGAAGAACTAAGTAGAGTACACGACACATTTCATGTGTCGAATCTTGAGAAGAGTCCAACATAAGAAACGGTTATCATCTCGGAGGATGAGATTCACATTGATGACAAACTCCAATTCACAAAGCACCTGTTAAGGTCATGGACCGGAAGGTCCAGAAAATACAAAGGAGTCGTAACATATTAGTAAAAAAAAAAAAAAAAAATATTCGTTGGAACTCTCTACACGGACCCGAATATACTTGGGAACGTGAAGATCAAATCAAAGTCAGATATCCTCACCTGTTTGAGAACAATCCTGCAAAGGATGACTCATCTTGAATTTCGGGACGAAATTCTCAATAACAGGGGGAGAATGTGACAACCGCCACTTTCTGGTAATTTACGTACATTTAAAGCAATGATTTACATTATGCAAGTATGTGTTTTGAATATTCGAACTGCATGATTACATGATATACATCTTAGAATACTCATGAAATATTCATTTATGATTCACATGATTCATTTTTGTTGGTCACATTTGAAACAGTTTAAAACAATGCATCGAAACAACTAGAGTAGTACCTAGTAAACTAGCGTGCTGACGAAAACTCAGGATCCGTCGAAACCATCTAAATTACATCTTTAGGACTCAGAAGAAAGTCCAACATCTAATATATATTAAACCCTAACTAGTAATGCAAGGGTTTAATTTAAAACCTTTCCGAAGTCCGATTACACTAAAAATTGCCCGAAAAGCACTAAAAGCGACAATTTCTACACTTTTCCGCAGAAATTCTGTAGAAATCAGCTTTCTAATATTTTTACAACATGTAAAAATATTGTTTAACATAGAATTCATGTGAGGATACATTCGGGTATCATCTGAGCCAATAACTACATCAATTCATACAACTTACACAAGTTTACCATTCGACTAGTTACGTGCGGAACAAATGCCAAACGAATATCCGAACGATATCGGATCTTTTTTTTTTTTTAGTAACCATCTATCATTATTTTGGTCATTTTAAGGCTAGTTATAACATCTAAACATTTTAAATCAATTGAAATCCTTGAACACCAAAACTTCCTAACATTTGTCTACAAATTCTAACACTTGAAATATTTAGAAACAAATCACCAAGCATGACCCCCCCCCTCATATTAACGTTTTTTTTTTGTTATGTGGGTCCCACACTCATTAACAACTTGCAAATATCTAGATATTTACTCCATTTGTTCAAGTGGATGATGTTGGTGATTAATTAGTAACTTACTAACTAAGTAACTAGATCATTTCAAGACCATTTTACACCTTATTATTTTTTTTCACACACAAAAGCTCTAATTTTCTTTCACCATTTTTCCACCAAGAACACCATAAACCCATTTTATTTTATCACCTCTTTTATGATCAATATGATTTTCTATGGAACATAAGAAGATCTAAATCACTTACAAGTTAAAGAAAGGGTTTTCATCCATACAAAAGTATTCTACCAACAAGATCATCATCTTCTTAGTCTTAATAATCTTCTAAGATCATCCCTAGCCTAGTGCTAGAAGTAAGCTTCTATATCTATTTTTTTTTTATACAAATATATTAAGTTTATGATTGTTATTATTACTAATAATAACCAAGAGATCATACATAATAACATTAAAAAAATACAAGGAAGCAAAGATAATAATCATGATATATTTATGTTGGTTATATTGTGATTTAAGACTTGTGTTATGCATATTTGATCTTGTTGTGATGATATTGTGATAAATAAATTGTTAGAGTATGTTTTAAGTTATGATCTAAAAAAAAAAAATTTATACATGTTTATGTTAAAGGGTTTTTAACATAAAGGATTAAATGGATGATCATAACTATTGATCTTGTGAAAGTATTTAAGGTTTTTATTTAAAAACAAGACTTTCACAAGATTATAAAAAGTAACATACAACTAGAGATTTTTATAAAAGTTGTTAAGACTAAAATTAAACTTGGTTTTTGAACTTGTTAGCATATGAAATGATCATGGTTAAAACCCTACATGATTTGGATATCATCTTGAAAAAATTATGTTATAAAAGTCTCATATGTTTAGTTAAGATGTTGGGTAAATTGATGATGATTTGAAAGAAAAAGAAAATGATATGTTTATGAAACATGGTTAAGATAAAAATACAAAGGTTATATGGCCATTTTTCATAAAAACTTTATTTTATAAAGTAACAACATTTTTGGTTAATTTTAGACAAGAGAAATATATATTTTTTTTAGAAAATATATATTTGGTTATTTTGACAATTTTTGTGACATGTATTACTTGATGTATTAGTTATATATATCAAAGTAGGAACTTGAATCAAATTGTCACATTTAAACTCAAGACACTTTATAACAAAAGTCCTACGAGACTTCATATAATTACGCCATAAAAACGAATACGGACAGCCCGAAGGATCGGACACCATTTATGGTCAAAACGGACAACGGACGAATCCTTAAACGAGTCACCAATCCGGGGAGTTACTACGACGTTTAGACGATCTTTCGACACGAAAATATAAATATGCTATCGGTAACAAAGTTCGGATGTTTACAAAAACTAGTATGTTTTTATTAACTAAAGAGTATACTTGGTAAAATTTTATAAAAAGGTTTTTATAAAAATGAAAGACTTACACTTACTAGTGGGCTTATTTTATTTAATGGACTAGTTTATAACAAATGGGCTTACTTACACTTAATGGGCTATTGTTTTACAAATGGGCTTATTTTTCATAATGGGCTTAACATAAATTCGTGGGCTAAGCCCAAACACCAAACATATGGGCCAAAACCCAACACTATTTGAGGCCCAACACTATTTAAGCCCAATACTATTTAAGCCCAATACTATTCAAGCCCAATACTATTCAAGCCCAACACTATTGAGGCCCAACACTATTGAGACCCAACACTATTTGAGGCCCAACACTATTGAGGCCCAACACTATTTAAGGCCCAGCACTATTTAAGCCCAATAACTTGAAAACATGGGCTTGGCCCAATGTTACCATTATTGGAAACACAACTATACAATTGATACATATAAGACACGAAATTCAGCGGACTAGATCCGACTATACAACTCACAAGATACAAGATAACATTTATATATATATATATATATATTTGGTGAAAAATATATATATAACATTTGAACAACTCATTCATCGAATACACAGTTAACGAACAGTAAAGACATACAAGTCTTACACATATTGAAGACACAAGACTTGTACTCAAGTTCTTTACAAAGACCGAAGTGTCTAACAAAAATAAGAACATTTGTAGGTCGCAACGCTATTCAGGACGACCGCACGTGAGATCTTATTTACTTCTATTCACGGACGCAATTCAGTGAGTTCATGTCCCCTATTCATTTAAATGTTTTACAACTTTACAACTATCGGGGAAAATACATGTTCAACGTATGTTAAAGTTAGGGAATGAAACACCTTAGATCATGTGCGAATTAGGGTTATACATCTAAGCACCATTAATCCAGTTTGGACCTAGGTACAAGTGGTTAGATCTAATGGGTATTGGCGAGCCCCACTCTTGGTCGTGGACCCATACAGAAGAGTGCTTTTGTGTCCCAGTCGATAGGAATCGACATAAAATCGTCTAGGGTTGGATTGCTTCCTAATTCGTCACACATATTAATGTCCTCGCGAAACATTAATGATCAACGATTTCATTGACGCTTTACATACTACATCATTACATACAGATACATTTTATACAACTCACATTTTACGGATACATCTTATACAACTCACATTTTACGGATACATCTTATATCCAGTTTGGATACAATTACAATTGAGACAAATACATATTACATACTGTTTTGATACAAATACATCTTATACAGCTAAACTGCATGAACTCGCTCAACTTTTGTTGATGTTTTCAAACTTACATGTATTTCAGGGAATTAGTGGACCAATGCAAAGATTTCAGTTCAAGGAAAACAAGTATCAATACTCCATGCCAACTATTGAAGGGTTTGCCTGTTATATACCGCCTCTTTGCGGTGATATAGTGGTCAAAGCCTTGAAAATTTTAGACTTACATTTGATGTATAAAACAATGACAACTTATTTTCATTTGATGGTTTGTAAACAATGTACTTAAATTATGTTGCGATCTTTTGAACAATTATGACAATGGCATTGGAGCATGTTTTATTCATTTAGTATGTTCACTTATATTGTTATGCAATGAGAACCGATCAGATCACACCTCGCGCTTCCGCTACGAGCGGGTGTGACAGATCGTTTTACATTACATTTCATGCTATGTATGCCCATTGTGTGCGTACTTAGTACATTGCTTTACATTACATTTCATGCTATGTATGCCCATTGTGTGCGTACTTAGTACATTGTTTTACATTACATTTCATGCTATGTATACCCATTGTGTGCGTACTTAGTACAGTTGTTTTCATCACATGCTTACATTTTGGTATGACATTTGGGTTGTTTAACATGGAACAATACATTCATTAACATTAGCTACGCCATTCGTTAGTAGGTAGTGGTACCATAGGAATTGACAACTCCCGTTCCTGAAATCCTGGGTAGGTTTGGATTGGAAGGAATGACCGAATTCGATATACATAACTTAGATAAACCTTTAAATTGTTTAAGGGTTTATCGCCACAGTCTCAAGGCTTGGATGTATGCATTTTCACAACACCGCATAGATGTTCGTATCAGTATAGCATGCATTTCCACAAAACATAGCTTTGATTTAAACCATGTTTTAGTTCAATACTTTGTTTTTGTGCATATGGTTTAGTTGATATATTTCACTAGCCATACATATCATTTTGGTTACACATTACATGATTTACATTTGACACATAAACATTATTGACATTGGTTATACATTACATGATTTACATTTTGACATAAACATTTTGACATATTATTTAATACGTTTGGCAATTGGTTTAAACATAGACATCTTACATTGTTGGTTTGGTTTGAGTAAGTGATTTAAGTAACGAGGCGTGTGTAATATGATACAAGCATGGTGGATACGCCGCTGGTACTTCCTATATATAAGTGATTGTATAGTATTACATATCGTAGCGTTATTTGAATCATTTCAATTTGGACATATAACATTTTATACAAATAACATACTTTTCACAATACATTGTTTTACAAACAACTTAATTTATACACACTCATTTCACATGGTTATCCACTTAACCATGTATTATTCTTTTAACAGATATATCATTTGGTTTATTTATCACTTTTCAAATGATTTACAAGACAAAGCAAATTACAAGGTTCATGACTAAACATTTTCTTAAACAATAAGTCATGAAATCCTATTTTCATAAACCTATGTATCTCACAGGCATTTTTATCCTGACGTATCTATTTTCACATGTGTTTCAGGATATGATGCATAGGATTTATCAAGATACACATAGGCGGACTTGGGCCTTAATAACAATAAAAGATGCAAGACTAGTTATTTATGTTATGTTTCTTTGATTTTTCAAGACATTGTAACTCTTTTAATCAATAAAACAATATTTCAATTTCCATGTGTTATGAAACAATGATTCTGTTACAACACTCCCCGATGTTTCTGCCACGTTTTGTTGTTTTACGTGGTCGGGGTGTGACACAAGGCATGTAACAACAAGTCAACAACAAAGTTGAGCGAGTTCACAGTTGTTTGTTCAGTTATGGAGTTCGTTTCAGAAATCGTAAGTTTGTTTCATAATCATGTGTTACCCAGTATCCTTGTTTTCCAAATCTTTACGATAATTAGTGGGGGCTTCCCATGTTGCATATTACTAGACTAGTTGTATCTATAGGTGTCCTTCCCAATCCGAGGACAGTGATAAGTATGAGATTACGTAGGTTTTACGTAAGTGCCCTTCCCAATCCTAGGACAGTGGTAAGTATGAGTTTACGTAGGTTTTACGTAAGTGCCCTTCCCAATCCGAGGACAGTGGTACGTATCGAGTACGTAGGTTTAGCGCTGGCGTCCTTCCCACTCCGAGGACGGTGGTAAGTAGTCTAGTAGTGGTAAATGTATAAGTTCCGTCGTAGTTATTCATTCCCATTCCCAACCCACCGGGAATCCCATGCCTTAGAAGTGTGAACTCACCTTGGTTTTCTCGGTATGCTAAACTATGTGCTCACAAGTAATCAGTCAAGTCCTATATTATGTACGTATACTCAATCAGTTCAAGTTCGTAAAGTTTCACATGCAATCAATACCACAGGGTGTGTTTGGCAGTTAACATCATGCATCATACAACAGTTAATCACATTCATACAATTCATGTTTCACATAAATATCTTTTGCAGTCTATTCTAATATAATTACCTAATCACACTTAACAGAGTTAGCAAGCTTAACTGGATTAACATATATAGCAGGGTTACATATATAACAGAGTTAACATCTAACAGAACTAATAAACTAACTGAGTTTGCTAAACTAATAGAGTTAATTAAGTAACAAAGTTAACAATCCATTAGAGTTACATACCTAGCAGAGTTACATAACTTAACACAGTTAATAAGGTTAACAGAGTTAATAAACTATCAGAACTAATGTGCTAGACACTGGACGAAAACCTTATATGGCGAAAACCCTTCAAGCGAAATCCCTTGGGACAAAATCACTATGGACGAAAACCCCCAGGTGACGAAATCCCAAGGGTTTTTGTCAGGTTAAATGCATGGCGAAAACACATAGTGTTTTCGTCTGGTTCCCTGTGTTTTCATTGAGTGGGGATTTCGTCGGATAGGGTTTTCATCATCACCACAGTTACGCATTACAGTAACCCTAATCATCACTTACAACCCTAATCATCACTTACAGTTACATGATCAAACATCAACGAAATCATTTAATCAAATAATCGATATATAAACATATAAATTATCAAATCATTGCGAGACCAAGATCACCAATCAATCAGCAGATCATCATTAACAGACACACACGGTCGATCATATCATCCAATATACATAACAGTTTGTAAACAATATATATATATATATATATATAACGATCATCCAGTCTTACGTTCATAAAACAATCACAGTTATGATAATAAACAAATCGTTCATACAATTGATTTAAATCAAACAATCGGTTAAAGGTTAACACTAACCGCGACGAGTCGAGACAACAACTTGAATGATCTAGAAGATCCGGGGAACACAAGTTTGCCGTCAGGTTCAAGGGTAGCGAGAGAGAATGTGAGAGGTGGTTAGGGTTTTGCCGAATACTGTTCTCGCGTAAAGGTTATAAACAAAACTATATCTAATCGCTACTGGGCCAAAGCCCATTTGTTTTTGCCGACCCTGCTTCTTGACGAAAATACTAAGTGTCTTCGCCGAGAAAGTGTTTTCATGGGGAAGGGTGGTGTTTCGGGTGTTTGGCAAAGATTACACACTCATTCCACATTACACTCTAACATATTATTAATACACAGAACATATATCAACATAATTCGGGTGTGGGTGTTTCGGGTGGGTAGGGATGTTTGGTGAAAGTTCCATTTTGTTTTATATTAAATATACCAAACATGTTATCAATACAATACAAATCATATATTATATACCCACTTATAATGCACACCATACATAAATATAAAAATAATACTTTGTGAACCAGTATTAAGTCGAGTAGAGACCTTGAAAACTCGGGTTGTCACAGTACCTGGAGTAGTCCAGCTAATCCTAGAAGTATCCCAGGATAGCCACAAGATATCTCGGTTTGCATATCCTATTTGTGATGCTGAAATCCCAAAAAGATTTCAAACCCCCAACATGAAGCTCTATGACGGAACTACGGATCCTGAAGAGCATATTGCCCAGTATAGGGAAAGGATGGAAATCAACCATATCCCTCCAGATCTCAAGGAAGCATGCCTCTGCAAGGGTTTTGGTTCTACCTTAACAGGATCAGCCTTAAAATGGCTCTTAAACGTTCCTCCTCATTCGATTACATCATTTGCTCATTTAGTGAATTTATTTAATAGTCAATTTTCTTGCAGTCGAAGTTTTGAAAAACTAACTAGTGATCTCTACAGGATAACTCAAGGACCTCAGGAATCTTTGAGAGATTATGTGAACAAGTTTAGCCGGGAATCCTTCAATATCCCGCATCTTGATGTTGCAACATCTTTGCAGGCTTTCAAGATGGGATTGCAAAAAGATTCTCAATTTTACCAGGATCTTGTGATGAATCCCCGCAGGAACCTGGATGAAGCTCGGAACAGGGCCTTAAGATCTATTCGACTGGAGGATGACAAAAAGATGCAAGAGAGGATGAATTCATCCACAATCTATGAGTCAACCAACAGGAAATCAGAATCTTCATACAAACCATATCGCTCTAAGCCATATGGCAGGAATGACAGCAAGAAAGTGAATGCTGTTGAAGACGAGGATCCTGAGGAGTATCCTGAGTTGTCAAAATATTGTTTTTCTGTAAATATACCTGAACTGATGTATGCTATGCAGGGTTTAGGAGACAAAGCAAGGTGGCCCCGGAAGAATCAACAAAAAGCTGATTGGAAGGATAAGTCCAAGTGGTGCCTTCCATGAGGATTTCGGACATGTTACTGAGGATTGCATTGCTCTGAGGAAAGAAATAAGCTATCTCTTGAGCAAGGGATATCTGAAGGACCTCCAGGGAAGAAAGAAGAATAAGGGTCAGGATACTGAGAAGGATCCTGAACGAGCAGCATCACCTCCTGCGGATGCCAAGATAATTAACTTCATTTCAGGAGGATCCGACATCTGCGGGACATCATATTCTGCAGCAAAAAGGTACGTGAAGGAGGCCAAGGCAGAGAGGGGAGATAAGCCAACCAGGATGTCAACCCTCACGACTGATAAAGTGATCACGTTCGATAGTGATGACAGGGATACTGTCCAAGATCCTCACCATGACGCTTTGGTAATAACTTTATATGTTGCTAACCATTTTGTGCGCAGGATACTGGGGGATAATGGCAGCTCCGTTAACATAATTCAGCTGGAAACATTGAAGAGGATGAATGTATCCCTGATGGATATTACTTCGAAATCCACTGTGATTGTTGGGCTCGGTGGAGAAGCTAGGAATACTGTGGGAGAGATAAAGTTGCCTGTGTATGTTGAAGGGGTCAACTCAATGCAGCGCTTTTGTGTCATGGACTCCTTATCCTGCTATAATATTATATTGGGTAGGCCCTGGATCCATGATATGAAAGCTGTGCCATCAACCTATCATCAATGCATCAAGATCCCTACCCCTTGGGGAGTAGTCAAGGTGGAAAGTGATCAGCAGGAAGCAAAGGAGTGTTATTCTTCTTTGATGAAATCCTCGACAAAGCCCAGTGCAGCATAGCAATTAAAGATGCGAGCCCAGGCTATCGTGGAGGCTTCAGAGTAGGATGTAAAGAAAATTATCCTGGATCAGGATAATCCAGATATCTCGGTGCTCGTAGGAACCAATATCCCTCAGGATATTGAAAATCAATTGACTAACTTTTTGAAATGCAGGATGTCAACATTCGCGTGGAAACACGAGGATATGACAGGTATTTCCAAGGATATTATAACTCATAAGCTCGGAATTGATAGGTCTTTCAAGCCTGTCCAACAGAAACGAACGAAGTTTGCTCCAGAACGGAACACAATCATTCAGGAAGAAGTTGAAAGATTATTAAAGAGCAAGATGATTAGGGAAGTGAATTTTCCCAAATGGCTAGCAAATGTAGTGGTGGTGCAAAAGAAAAATGGGAAATGGAGAGTCTGTGTAGATTACACAGACTTGAACAAAGCTTGTCCTAAAGACCCATTTCCCCTACCTCATATCGATTCAATGGTGGATGCTACTGCCGGCCACGAGTTGTTAACCTTCATGGATGCTTCCTCAGGATTCCAGCAGATCCAAATGGAACCCTCGGACCAGTACAACATGAAGCTAAATCCTGCTAAATGCCATTTTGAAGTGGGGGCAGGAAAGTTTCTGGGATATATGGTGACTAAAAGAGGGATAGAAGCAAGCCCAGAACAGATCAAAGCCATCTTGAATATCAAGTCACCTTCCAACATGAAAGATGTACAAAGACTGACGGGACGAGTAGCGGCATTAAACAGATTTATCTCAAGATCCTCAGAAAAATGCAAGGAATGCTACGATATCCTGAAGAAGAATAAAAAATTCGAATGGGGAGAGAAGCATGAAGTAGCCTTGCAGGAATTAAAGCGATATCTCTCAACTGCACCTCTATTGATGAAGCCATAGAATGGTGAACCATTATCCCTGTATCTTGCAGTGTTAGGGAATGCGGTAAGTGTTGTCCTGGTAAAGGATCACGAAGGTCAGCAATATCTTGTCTATTATGTTAATAAAAGTTTATTAGATGCTGAAACTAGATATTCTCATTTAGAAAAATTGATATTGGCCTTAGTCATGGCATCGACAAAGCTTAGGCATTATTTTGAGACACATAGGATTCATGTTAAAACTAACTATCCTGTTAAAAATGTGCTTAGGAAACCCGAGATGTCAGGTAAGATAGCTAAGTGGTCAGCAAAATTAAGTGCCTATGATCTAGTATATGAACCTAGAAATGCCATAAAGTCTCAGGCTCTAGCTGACTTTGTGGCTGATTTCAGTAGTGATATTCAAAATGAAGTAGACCTAGAAGTGTTATGGGCGGTTTTCTGAACATATATCCTGACTAATATTCTGGCTTTGATTGTTTATTTGTGATCAGGATACCGGATCAGGATATTGGTAACATCCTGATACGATATCCTGGTAGTGACTGATTTAACCACATGCAGATTAGAAGGTGCAAGTCTCCAACGTTCAAGTGGACTTCTTCTCCTCAAGACTCGGGCAAATCGGTTGGGTTATAGACGTTGAAGCCGGAAGACGTGGACTACAACGTTCACTTGAGGAATATTCGAAGCATCCCGGTTTAATAGGGTAGTTTTTTATTTTCATTTTACTATAAATGGACTGATCGGATCAGATAGCAACACACACAATCCTTCGCACACTCTTTCTCTCTACTCGCAAACACTCACAACGCACTAACACTTGTACTCGAATTGCATTGTAACACTTAGTTGATCCGCATCATATCCTGCACTGTAACCTGATATTTGAAGCAATAAGAAGAACAAGGCAGCTGCGATTGCCAGCTCCCGAGGTTTTATGTCTGCGATCTAGATTGATCAAGGGCTTTCCTCGTACATCTCGTGTCACCCTTTACATTTTTGCTCATTGTTTGATCATAGATATAGCTCAATATCCCGAGCTATATCTTGTACCTGTTTTTGTAAACAACTTAACTAACATATTTTCAACACACGTTTTTAGCACACTACCTCACTTAACTAATTTGATCACTTAATTGCTTCGGTAATTTTTTACCAAAACAATTTAGCGCCCACCGTGCGGCAAGTGGTGCTATTTCTACTAAAATCTTTTGCAAAATCATTACTTGGTTTTCTATTTTCAAAACTTTTTGCTACACTATTTTCAATGGCCTCGAGATCAAACATGAGCTCTTCCACCGTGTCTGCTACAACCTTTGCAACAATTGGTTCGGTGCTTCCACCACCTCCTCCGAGAATGCAAGCCTATTCACAAGGAACTGAAAGTCACGTGGCTCGGGATGTTATCCCTGCTCGCAATATCCAGGGATCTGGTCCTGTCTTGGCTTCTAACGAAGAAATTCTAAATTTTTTTTGTAGTGTACAGGAACAGATGAGGCAGCAGCAGGAAAGTAATCAGATGCTGATGAGAGAGATACAACTCTTGAAATCTGGCCCAAGTAGGACTGCTAAAGATATTGTCACTCCCTTGCAACCCAGGGCTTTGAACTTCAGTTCTACAATTTATACTGAGGATAACCGGGGGAATATTGTGCCCATCCATTCCCAGAATCATACTCCTGAGATACCTTCTTCAGTAAGAGTATCGACTGTGAGAAGCTCAGGATATGCTTCAGAATATGGCCAGAATCCTCAGACTGGTAATGTATCTAATAATAATAATACTCTTGCTACTAATGGTGTCGGATCTTTGCAGGATGCAGGTATGACATCAGCATTTTCCAGGGAGCTTCAAAAACTGAAAGACATGATATCTAGTGTACCTGGGGTGGTCCAGCCAATTCTAGAAGTGTCCCAGGACAGCCACAAGATATCACGGTTTGCATATCCTATTTGTGATGCTGAAATCCCAAAAAGATTTCAAACCCCCAACATGAAACTCTATGACGGAACTACGGATCCTGAGGAGCATATTGCCCAGTATAGGGAAAGGATGGAAATCAACCCTATCCCTCCAGATCTCAAAGAAGCATGCGTGTGCAAGGGTTTTGGTTCTACCTTAACAGGATCAGCCTTAAAATGGCTCTTAAATGTTCCTCCTCACTCGATTACTTCATTTGCTCATTTGGGTAATTTGTTTAATAGTCAATTTTCTTGCAGCCGAAGTTTTGAGAAACTAACCAGTGATCTTTACAGGATAACTCAAGGACCTCAGGAATCCTTGAGGGATTATGTGAACAAATTTAGCCGGGAATCCTTAGATATCCCGCATCTTGACGTTGCAACAGATGTGCAGGCTTTCAAGATGGGATTGCAAAAAGATTCTCAATTTTACCAGGATCTTGTGATGAATCCCTGTACGAATTTGGATGAAGCTCGTAACAGGGCTTTAATATACATTCAGCTGGAGGATGACAAAAAGATGCAAGAGAGGATGAATTCATCAACAACCTATGAGTCAACCAACAGGAAATCAGAATCCTCATACAAACCATATCGCTCTAAGCCATATGGCAGAAATGACAGCAAGAAAGTGAATGTTGTTGAAGATGAGGATCCTGAGGAGTATCCTGAGTTGTTTGAATATTGTTTTTCCGTTAATATACCTGAACTAATGTATGCTATGCAGGGTTTAGGATACAAAGCAAGATGGCCCCGAAAACATCAACAGAAAGCGGATTGGAAGGATAAGTCCAAATGGTGTACCTTCCACGAAGATTTCGGACATGTTACTGAGGATTGCATCGCTTTAAGGAAAGAAATAAGATATCTCTTAAGCAAGGGATATTTGAAGGACCTCTTGGGAAGAAAGAAGAATAAGGGTCAGGATCCTGAGAAGGATCCTGAGCGAGCAGCATCACCTCCTGCGGATGCGAAAATAATTAACTTTATTTCAGGAGGATCCGACATCTGCGGCACATCATATTCTGCGGCAAAAAGACACACGAAGGAAGCCAAAGCAGAGAGGGGAGATAAGCCAACCAGGATGTCAACCCTCATGACTGACAAAGTGATCACGTTCGATAATGATGACAGGGATACTGTCCAGGATCCTCATCATGATGCTTTAGTAATAACGTTATATGTTGCTAATCATTTTGTGTGCAGGATATTAGTGGATAATGGCAGCTCAACATAATTCAGCTAGAAACGTTGAAGAGGATGAATGTATCCCCGATGGATATTACTTCGAAGTCCACTGTGCTCGTTGGTTTCAGTGGAGAAGCTAGGAATACCGTAGGAGAGATAAAGTTACCCGTGTATGTTCAAGGGGTCAACTCAATGCAGCGCTTTTGTGTCATGGACTCTTTATCCTGCTATAATATTATATTAGGTAGGCCTTGGATCCATGATATGAAAGCTTTTCCGTCAACCTACCATCAATGCATCAAGATCCATACCCCTTGGGGGGTTATCAAGGTGGAAAGTGATCAACATGAAGCAAAGGAGTGTTATTCTTCTTCAATGAAACCCTCAACAAAACCTAGTGCAGCATAGCAATTAAAGATGCGAGGCCAAGATATCATGGAGGCTTCAGAGCAGGATGTAAAGAAAATTATCCTGGATCAGGATAATCCGGATATCTCGGTGCTCGTGGGAACCAATATCCCTCAGGATATTGAAGATCAATTGACTAATTTTTTGAAATGCAGGATGTCAACATTCGCGTGGAAGCACGAGGATATGACAGGTATTTCCAAGGATATTATAACACATAAGCTCCGGAGTGAAATATGATTATTCAGGAAGAAGTAGAAAGGTTATTGAAATCCAAAATGATCAGAGAGGTCAAGTTTCCAAGATGGCTAGCAAATGTAGTGGTGGTGCAAAAGAAAAATGGGAAATGGAGAGTTTGTGTAGATTACACAGACTTGAACAAAGCTTGTTCCAAAGACCCATTTCCTCTTCCTCATATTGACTCAATGGTGGATGCTACAACCGGCCATGAGATGTTAACCTTCATGGATGCATCCTCAGGATTCTAGCAGATCCAAATGGAACCTTCAGACCAGGAGGATACTGCCTTCATGACACCAACAAGAGGAGGCTAGCAAATCAGTATAACATGAAGCTGAATCCTTCTATGTGCCATTTCGGAGTGGGGGCAGGAAAGTTTCTAGGATATATGGTGACTAAAAGGGGGATAGAAGCAAGCCCAGAACAGATCGAAGCCATCTTGGATATCAAGTCACCTTCAAATATGAAGGATGTTCAGCGATTAACAGGGCGAGTAGCAGCATTAAACAGATTTATTTCAAGATCCTCGGAAAAATGCAAGGAATTTTATGATATCCTGAACAAGAATAAGAAGTTCAAATGGGGAATGAAGCATGAAGCAGCCTTACAGGATTTAAAGCAGTATCTTTCAACTGCACCCTTATTGATGAAGCCTGAAAATGGTGAACCATTATCCCTATACCTCGCAGTATCAGGGAATGCTATAAGTGCTGTCCTTGTAAAGGGTCATGAAGGTCAGCAATATCCTGTCTGTTATGTTAGCAAAAGTTTATTAGATGCTAAAACTAGATATTCTCATTTAGAAAAGCTAATATTAGCTCTAGTTATGGCATCAACAAAGCTTAGACATTACTTCGAAACACATAGGATTCACGTTAAAACCAACTATCCTGTAAAAAATGTGCTTAGGAAACCAGAGATGTCAGGTAGGATGGCTAAGTGGTCAGTAAAATTAAGTGTATACGATCTAGTGTATGAACCTAGAAACGCCATAAAGTCTCAGGCTTTAGCTGACTTTGTGGTTGATTTCAGTAGTGATATTCAAAGTGAAGTAGACCTAGAAGTACAACAGCTAGGAGAAAACTTAGAATCCTGGACATTATATACTAATGGTGCGTCTAATGTAAGAGGTGTAGGTTTGGGTATACTACTAAAATCGCCACAGGGGGACATATTACCCCAGGCTATTAGATGTGAGTTTCCTGCCACTAATAATGAAGCAGAATATGAAGCTTTAATTGCAGGATTAGAATTGGCTAAGAGTATGAATATCAAGAGTTTACAAGTATTTGTTGATTCCTTGTTAATCACTAATCATTTTAATGGGACATATGCAGTTAAAGGTGAGAAGTTAATCGAGTATCTCGAAATTCTCAAAAAATTAGCAGGATATTTCGATATTTTTACACTTGAACAGGTACCAAGAGAGGATAATGTTGAAGCTGGTGCCTTGGCAAATCTAGGATCATCAGTCAGGATACGGGAAGGAACCCGAATACCAATATTACACAACCTATATCCTGCGACGGATCCTCAGGATAAGGAAGTAGTAAGTGTTTAGGATCCTGATGATGAGTATCCTGAGGAGGATCCTAAGTCTTGGATGGCTCCAATCGTAAGATATCTCAAGGAAGGACATATCCCAAAGGATGAAAATCCTAAGGCATTTAGAATGAAGGTATCACGATTCACTATTATAAATAATATCTTGTACAAGAAATCTCTTGCAGGACCATATCTGAGGTGCTTGGAGGATCCCGAAACTAAAGAGGTGCTTCAGGATATACACGAAGGGGATTGTGGTAACCATACGGGCGGTAGGTCATTATTCTCAAAGGTATTAAGAACAGGATACTATTGGCCGACGATGAGAAAAGATGCTGCAGAATATGCTCGAAGATGTGATGCATGTCAAAGACACAGTAATATATTACATCAACCTGCTGAGCCACTTTCTCCTATCGCTTCCCCTTGGCCATTCATGAAGTGGGGAATGGATAGAGTAGGATAATTGCCAAAGGCTCCAGGAGGAAAGGTCTTCATGCTGGCAATGACTGATTATTTCTCTAAGTGGGTCGAAGCTGAAGCATTTGTTCAAGTAAGAGATCAAGAAGTAGTATCCTTCATAAAAAGGAATATCCTGACTAGGTTTGGAGTACCAGCTGAGATAATTTATGACAATGTATCTCAGTTTATAAGTAAGAGGACTACTGACTTTTGCAAGAGTTAGGGAATCAAAATGATCACATCCACACCGGTGCATCCTCAAGCAAATGGACAAGCAGAATCCTCAAACAAGATAATTGTCAACAATTTAAAGAAAATGCTTGGAGCTAAGAAGGGAAGATGGGAAGAAGAATTACCCTTTGTTTTATGGGCTGATAGAACAATGGTAAAAAGTGCAACTGGCCAAACCCCGTTTTCCTTGGTATTTGGAGCAGAAGCGGTGATCCCGACAGAAATGGTGATACCTACGGCGAGATCCGATCTCCGGGATCCTGAGCAGAATCCTGAAGCCCTATGCCAGGAATTGGATACTGTTGATGAGACAAGAGATGCAGCAAAACTAAGGATGGCAGCATATCAACAGAGGATATCCAGAGCATATAACAATAATATAAGGACTAGAAGGTTCCAAGTTGGAGATTGGATGTTAAGAAAAGCTTTTCAGAATACTACCAATCCTGCAGATGGAAAACTGGCTCCAAAGTGGGAAGGACCCTATGAGATTGAATCAGAATCAGGAAAAGGAGCATATCGACTCAAGAATATGGAGGGGGATATGCTACCAAGATCCTGGAATGCTATACATCTAAAGCTCTATTTCAAGTGAGTTTGGAATTTAAATTCTAACTTAAGATGGTATGGATTCTATCTCGTTTAATATGTTTTAATATTATTTATTCTTTTGAACCCATTGCTGACTTAAGCATCGGAGGGGTGTTAGCCAGGCTAACACCCACCTTAGTTTACAGTTGTTTTGCAGTATATGCTTCGGGATATAGCTCCAGGATACACACTCAGGGTACTTCGAGAGATTAGAGGATTGGCCCCCTCTCTCACGTTTAAGGGATCCTGATCCCTTCACAGGTTTAAAGGTATTCACCTTTCTCTCGAATTGGGTTTAAATACCCCGCCTGGAGCGTAAGTTATCCAGGGATAGTTGAAGATAGCGGGACCAGTCCATGTAAAAGTGGCTGATATATTCGTTATTGTTGGCTATATCCTGGATCCTAAAGGTATATGAGGATTGATCACCCTCTCTCACGGAAGGGTATTTTCATACTCTCTAAGGTTTAAAGGTTATCACCTTTCTAAGTCTTGGAGTTTATACACTCCCGCCTGTAGTGCATGAAAATTTGGGATTTTCCCCAGGATACCTATGGATTTATCCCCAGCATACTAAGGATTTATCTCCAGTATATTTTAGGGTTTATCCCCAGTAACACAAGAACTGTTCAAACGGTTGGAATTGATGTTCAGAAAATTTCTAAGTGTTCAAAGACTTTATGAACAGGGGACATTCCTTCTGAGGCGATTGTGTAAAGCTCGAAGGATCAAATTTGGACTTAATGTATTAAGTATCTCGGACTAGGGACATCTTACTGGAAGAAAATTGCAAAAGGATTGAAGCTCAAAAATAGGGTTACACTCTATTCTTGGTATGATCTTTCCTTTGTAAACCTTATTTGAACTTTTGAAACTATGTTTGAAGAAGGCTTAAATATCCTGATTAGGATATATCCTTAGGATATATTCTCAAAATGTGTTTGCGGAATATGTTTCAGGATATTTGGTTGGAATATTCGGGATATAATTCTTGGATTAAAAGCTAAAACCGCATTCTAATCAAACAAGTGTTGTCAAAACAAACATTGTAAAATGAAAATGAAATGTCCTTATTTCTTTAAAAACTTTATCTGAATTGTTTGAATTTTGAAAACCTCATTAGACGAAAGTCTTTATAGGATATTGCCGAATATACTGGTCAAGATCTTTTCGCGATATTTGGATAAGACAATGGAAATTATCACAGTAATTTTTGAGATGCTGAAATTTAAACTAAACAATGTATAACAAAAAATTAAAAGGCAACACCAAATAAGTTAAAAGGAGGTTATATTATTAACATGTCAAAGGTTGTGCTTTTGGTTTCACCTCAAACCGAGGACCATCCACCAAAAGCACGATAAGTTCCTTGCCATATTTACACAACAATTGAAGGTTTCATCTCAAACCGAGACCCATCCGCCTCCAACCGTTGTATTGTTCAAAACAAGTTATACTAATTGATTACCAAAGGCTTCATCCTGAAACCCAGGACCCATCCACCTTTGGCCATCGTATTGTTCTAGTGCAAGAAATATAAATTGTTCAAAGACTGGAAAAGTAAATTGTTCAACAAACCACAACGATCAAATCCAAAAAAGTGGGCTCCAGCCTTGGCACGTATATCCATCATCGCCCACTTCGCTACTTAAGGAGCAGCACCTTCTTGACCAGCAACATCTTCCCCAGCGCCTGCACCAGCATCACCCTCGGGATTCTTCTCAGCATCACCACCAGCATCGGCCACCTCCTCTGCCGCCTTAGAAGGCTCCTCACCAGCATGCTTTGCAGGATGTTCCACAGGATTGCCTCCAAGATCCTGTAATTTCGCTTCCAAAGCCTTGACGTTCCAGGAGGGGCATTCGAAGCCCAAGGCTTTGGCCTTGTAGGCCATCCTGAACCTAGCTTGGAGAAGGGAAACAACAACGGATCCTGCTGGTATTGAAGATGAGCAGCATCCAGCTTGGCTTGAGCATCCTCATTGGCTTTGTGAAGGGCAGCTTGGTGCTCTTGGGTCATCGCCTTGAATTTATCTTCATAATGCTGAGACTTGGCAGCGGCGATCATCCCTTGGTCAGCGATGGTGACTTTAGCTTTCTTGAGCTTGACCTCCAGCATCTTGTTAAGCCCACAGGCTTCTTCATACAAGTGCATGAGACGTTCCAGGCCCTGCAATCAAAAATACAGGTATCAACATATATAGGATGTGCAGGATAATGGTTAACATATATGTGCAGGATATCAGATGAGAATTTTTACCTGGTGAAGAAAGCCGGTCATGAAACTGCTGGATTCAAGGAACCCATGGTTTTCAAAGGGGAAGGTCTCGAATGAGGCTGGAGAGTCAGTCTCCTTTCTCTTACGGGAACTTGAGGCTCGTGGCTTAGTAGCAGGAGAGGGCTTAGGAATAACTGCTGGTTTAGAGTTGGATGTTAGCTTAGAAGTGGAGGCAGGATTGCTGAGTTCTTTCTTCACTTGGACAGGAATGGGGTAGCTATCCAGTTCATCGAGATCGAAGGAGCACACCTCTTTCTCAGGGTGTTTGAGCAGGTTCTGATTGACAAATGATGAGATGGACTTGCCGGAGTGAGAACGTGTTTTGGTGGCCATCGGAGGATTTGAGCAAAGAAATTCTAAGAGATAAGAAGAAGAAAGTACCTGAGAAATCTGGGAAGGGTGATCGCTTATCAACGAGGAAGAGAGAAGATATAGGGGCTAAATGGATAGCCATCGAGTAGAAAGCGCGTGGGAAGTTGCACATTGTCATTTCAAGAGTCCAGTCGTATTAATTGCCTTGATCCGGGTGATAAAGTTTAAAATATATCCGTTAGAATTCCGAATTCCAACAGATATATTTTGGGGACAATTGTTATAGGCGGTTTTCTGAACATATATCCTGACTAATATTCTGGCTTTGATTGTTTATTTGTGATCAGGATACCAGATCAGGATATTGGTAACATCCTGATACGATATCCTGGTAGTGACTGATTTAACCACGTGCAGATTAGAAGGTGCAAGTCTCCAACGTTCAAGTGGACTTCTTCTCCTCAAGACTCGGGCAAATCGGTTGGGTTATAGACGCTGAAGCCGGAAGACGTGGACTACAACATTCACTTGAGGAATATTCGAAGCATCCCAGTTTAATAGGGTAGTTTTTTATTTTCATTTTACTATAAATGGACTAATCGGATCAGATAGCAACACACACAATCCTTCGCACACTCTTTCTCTCTACTCGCAAACACTCACAACGCACTAACACTTGTACTCGAATTGCATTGTAACACTTAGTTGATCCGCATCATATCCTGCACTGTATCCTGATATTTGAAGCAATAAGAAGAACAAGGCAGCTGCGATTGCCAGCTCCCGAGGTTTTATGCCGGTGATCTAGATTGATCAAGGGCTTTCCTCGTACATCTCGTGTCACCCTTTACATTTTGGCTCATTGTTTGATCATATATATAGCTCAATATCCCGAGCTATATCCTGTACCTACTTTTGTAAACAACTTAACTAACATATTTTCAACACACGTTTTTAGCACACTACCTCACTTAACTAATTTGATCACTTAATTGCTTCGGTAATTTTTGACCAAAACAAGAAGTACAACAGCTAGGAGAAAATTTAGAATCCTGGATATTATATACTGATGGTGCATCTAATATAAGAGGTGTAGGTTTGGGTATACTACTAAAATCGCCACAGGGGGACATATTACCCCAGGCTATTATGTGTGAGTTTCCTGCCACTAATAATGAAGCAGAATATGAAGCTTTGATTGCAGGATTAGAGTTGGCTAAGAGCATGAATATTAAGAGCTTACAAGTATTTGTTGATTCCTTGTTAATTACTAATCATTTTAATGGGACCTATGCAGTTAAAGGTGAGAAGTTAATCGAGTATCTCGAAATTCTCAAAAAATTAGCAGGATATTTCGATATTTTTACACTTAAACAGGTACCAAGAGAGGATAATTCTGAAGCAGATGCCTTGGCAAATTTAGGATCATCAGTCAGAATACCGGAGGGAACCCAAATACCAATATTACATATCCTGTATCCTGCGACGGATCTTCTCAAATCTCAGGACAAGGAAGTAGTAAGTATTCAGGATCCTGATGATGAGTATCCCGAGGAGGATCCTAAGTCCTGGACGGCTCCAATCATGAGATATCTCAAGGAAGGACACCTCCCAAAGAATGAGAATCCTAAGGCCTTTAGAATGAAGGTATCACGATTCATTATTATAAATAATGTTTTGTATAAGAAATCTCTTGCAGGACCATATCTGAAGTGCTTGGAGGATCCCGAAACTAAAGAAGTGCTTCAGGATATACACGAAGGAGATTGTGGTAACCATACTGGGGGTAGGTCATTATTCTCAAAGGTATTAAGAACATGATACTATTGGCCAACGATGAGAAAAGATGCTGCAGAATATGCTTGAAGATGTGATGCATGTCAAAGACACAGTAATATATTACATCAGCCTGCTAAACCACTGTATCCTATTGCTTCCCCTTGGCCATTCATGAAGTTGGGAATGGGTATAGTAGGAAAATTGCCAAAGGCTCCAGGAGGAAAAGTCTTTATGCTCGCAATGACTGATTATTTCTCCAAATGGGTTGAAGCTGAAGCATTTGTTCAAGTTAAAGACCAAGAAGTAGCGTCCTTCATAAAAAGGAATGTCCTAACTAGATTTGGAGTACCAGCTGAGATAATTTGTGACAATGGTTCTCAATTTATAAGTAAGAGGACTACTGACTTTTGCAAAAGTTAGGGAATTAAAATGATCACATCCACACCAGTACATCCTCAAGCAAATGGACAAGCAGAATCCTCGAACAAGATAATTGTCAACAATTTGAAGAAAAGACTAGGAGCTAAGAAAGGAAGATGGGCAGAAGAATTACCCTTTGTTTTATGGGCTGATAGAATGACAGTAAAAAGTGCAACTGGCCAAACCCCATTTTCCTTAGTATTTGGAGCAGAAGCGGTGATCCTAACAGAAATGGTGATACCTACAGTGAGATCCAACCTCCGGGATCCTGAGCAGAATCCTGAAGCCCTATGCCAAGAATTGGATACTATTGATGAGACAAGAGATGCAGCAAAGCTAAGGATGGCAGCATATCAACAGAGGGTATCCAGAGCATATAACAAGAATACAAGGACTAGAAGGTTTCAGGTTGGAGATTGGGTATTAAGAAAGGCTTTTCAGAATACTACTAATCCTACTGATGGAAAGTTAGCTCCTAAGTGGAAGGACCCTATTTGATTGAATCGGAATCAGGGAAAGGAGCATACCGACTCAAGAATATGGAAGGGGATATGCTTCCAAGATCCTGGAATGCTATACACCTAAAGATCTATTTCAAGTGAGTTTAGAATTTAATTTCTAACTCAGGATGGTATGAATTCTATCTCTTTTAATATATTTGATATTATTTATTCTTTTGAACCCAATACTGACTTAAGCATCGGAGGGGTGTTAGCCAGACTAATACCCACCTTAGTTTACAGTTGTTTTGTAGTATATGCTTCGGGATATAGCTCCAGGATACACACTCAGGATACTTCGAAAGATTAGAGGATTGGCCCCCTCTCTCACGTTTAAGGGATCCTGATCCCTTCACAGGTTTAAAGGTATTCACCTTTCTCTCGAATTGGGTTTAAACACCCCGCCTGGAGCGTAAGTTATCCGGGGATAGTTCAAGATAGCGGGACCAGTCCATATAAAAGTGGCTGACAATTTTGTTATTGTTGGCTATATCATGGATCCTAACGGTATATGAGGATTGATCACCCTCTCTCGCGAAAGGGTATTTTCATACTCTCTAAGGTTTAAAGGTTTTCACCTTTCTAAGTCTTGGAGTTTATACACTCCCGCCTGTAGCGCATGAAAACTTGGGATTTTCCCTGGAACACTAAGGATTTATCTCCAGTATATTTTAGAGTTTATCCCCTGTAATACAAAAACTATAGAAACGGATACAATTGATGTCCAGAAAATTTCTAAGACATGATGCACAGGGGACATTCCTACTGAGGAAATTGTGCAAAGCTCAAAGGATCAAGCTTGGACCTAGTACACTAAGTGTCCCAGACTGGGGACATCTTCGTTGGAAAGATTGCAAAAGGATTGAAGTTTGAGAATGGGGTTGTACTCTACCTCTGGTATGATCTTTCCTTTAAAGACCTTATCTAAATCGTTTAAATTTTTGAAACTATGTTTGACAAAAGTTTGATTATAGCATTTATCATTATCCTGATTAGGATATGTTCTCAGGATATATTTTCAAAATATATTTTTAGAATATGCTTCAGGATATTTGGTTGGAATGTTTGGGACTTGATACTTGGATTGAAAATTAAAACTGTATTCATGTCAAACAACTGATATCAAAACTAGCTTTGCAAAAATAAAATTGAACAACAAAAAATAAGGCCAAAAGGAAGTATCTTATTAACATTGCAAAAGTTGTGCTTTTGGTTTCATCTCAAACTGAGATCCATCCACCAAAAGCACAATTAGTTTCTAACCATATTTACTTAACAGTTGAAGGCTTCATCTCAAACCGAGACCCATCCACCTCCAACTGTTATATTGTTCAAAATAAACGATACTAATTGATGACCAAGGGCTTCATCCTGAAACTCAGGACCTATCCACCTTTGGCTATCATATTGTTTTAAGTGCAGGAAATGTAAATTGTTTGAAAGACAGGAAATTGAAATTGTTTAACAAACACAACCATCAAACTTAAAAAAATGGCTCCGGCCTTGGCATCAACATCCATCATCGCCCATTTCGCTGCATTCAAGGGGCAGCACCCTCTTCCATGGCTTCATCAGCAGCATCCTCCCCAGCATCCTTTCCAGCATCCTTCTCAGCATCGCCACCAGCATCCTTTGTAGCTTCGGCATCATCCACCTTCTCGACTACCTTAGCAGGCTCCTCCGCAGCAGACTTCACAGGAGGCTCCACAGGGTTACCACCAAGATTTTTCAGCTTCATCTCCCAAGCCTCAACATTCCATGAAGGGCATTCGAAGCCCAGGGCCTTAGCCTCATAGGCCATTTTCAATCTAGCCTGGAGGAGGGAGATGACAACAGAGTTCTTGAGGCTTTCCTGATATGAAGCCATATCCTGCTCGTGTTAAAACTGGGTAGCATCGGACTTGGCTTGGGCCTCGTGGGTGATCTTCTTGACGGCAGACTGGTGTTCTTGGGTCATTGCTTTGTACTTGGCTTCGTAGTGCTCTGATTTGGCGGTGGCAATCTCTGCTTGGTCTGCAATGGTGGCTTCAGCCTTTTTCAGCTTGCTCTCTAGCATCGTATTTAGGCCACATGCGTCTTCATAAAGGAACACTAGACGTTCCAGACCCTACGATCAAAGGGACATGTATCAATATATGGATATGCATATTGAATATGTGTGTGCAGGATATAGGATAAGGATACTAACCTGATTAAGGAAGCCGATCATGAATTTGCTGGACTCGGTGAACCCATGATTCTCAAAGGGAAACATGTCGGATGAGGTTGGAGAATCTGCTTCCTTCCTCTTACGAGAGCTAGATGCTAGAGTCCTGGATGCTGGGGGAGCTTTGGGTGCAGTAGCGGTTTTTGAACCGGTAGGCTTCAACGTGACTGCTGGCTTAGGGTTGGTTTCTTGCTTGACAGGCATGAGGCCAGAGAAACTGTCCAACTCATCGAGCTGGAAGCCTTCAAGATTGATAACCGGCGCTATAAAGAAGGGATAAATATTTAACTCTTAACACTCATATTCTGTAATTAGTCTAATAACATACTTACCAGACATTTCTAAACTTGATTTTTGACTTAAGCTTATGAGAGACAGGGAGAAGGTTCTTTCACTGTCAGGAAGTCGATAGATCTCTTTGATCCTGAGCTCCGATTCTGCACTTGGAGGGGCTAGATCTCTGAAATTTGTTGCACAAAAAATGAAGATGTCAGTCAAGGATATAGTTTTAAGATATATTTGGGGATATTCTTAAAACCCTAAATCCTACCCGAAGTCAACCATCCAACTGGCAGGTCAAAACCCTTGACGATATAATCCATTTTTACGAAAAAGAACTTTCGTTGCCACTGATCTTCGTTCTTAGTGGCCTTGAGGATTAGGGGGTTCTTAGAGGTGGAGAATAGAAGAAAACGGCTATTACCATGGGACCTCAGTTGATATGCTATGGGGAGATCTTCGACACAAAGATCAGGGATGTGACAAGATTTAATTTGGTCTAACACCATTAAAACTTACCACACCATTGGCATGGTCTGAGCATAACTGAGGCTAGTGAGTTTGAAAAAGCGGGAAATGAAGGTTGGAAAAGGATACCGGAGTCCCAAGGAGAAAGGATAGGCTAAAAAGCACACCCACTCGTTTGATACCGCGTCTGATCGAACCTCCCGGTCAAAAGGACGAATGATCACTCCAGTAGGAAAGGCAACAGAATCTTTTAAGGCGGCAATGTCGGCATTGTTGAAAGAGCAAATCTCCTTTTCGGGTTCTCGAAGAAGGTTTTGACTTTCGAGGGTTGGGGCTGGCTCGTTTGAACGTGATCTTGTTCGTGAGGCCATGGAAGATTTCAACCAGGAAACGAGAAATTTAAGCAGAGAAAAACAGAGAAGAGAAAGAGAAAGAATACCTGAAAAATTGCTTGAAGTGAGATGATCATAATGAAGAATACTTCGGCTAAATATAGGTTGGATGTAGGGGGTATGGAGTAAATATCGCATGGGAAGTTGTAGCGTGTCACTTCAACCGTCGTTTCAACTTAATAACCTCGATTTACGAGATAAGCTTTAAAATATATCCGTTGGAATTGGTATACCAACAGATATATTTTGGGGACAATTGTTATGGGTGGTTTTTTACTCATATATCCTGAATAATATTCTGACTATGTTTCTTTTGTTGTGATCAGGATACCGGATCAGGATATTGATAACATCCTAATACAGTATCCTTGTAGTAACTAATTAATTCACCTGCAGATTATTGGTACAAGTCTATTGTGACAACCGGTGATTTACGGCACCTAATTACATGATTAACAGTTGATTAGGCGATAATAAATAGTGTTTACGACGCTAATTAACTTAATCAGGCCCTTGGAGTGCCCAGGAACGTTTGTTCAGCTATACAGTACACGTATAAAGATTCGCGTGGAATCTGCGGAACATCAAATGACAACGGACTGATACCATACGAAATACTGACGACACCGACAAAAATGGATGTCACACGAATATTTTTATGCTTATGGAGTTTGGGTTGCGATATCGGGTCTCGTAGGAATTACGGGCCACTTACACATGAGACAGGCTTGTGGGCCCTGGGCCCAAGCCCGAAACCCACAATCCTAAACCTGCACATAATTAGACATGTTCCATAAAAATCTTAGCAAACCTGAGAAATCTCATCAAGATCTATATCAAATCTACACAAAATATTATGTCTTTAAAGATTAGGACATAAGGACTTATGGTTAACAAATTTCTTTATATCCACCAAACAATACCCATTATACATCTTTATAAAAGGGGGGCTACCCCTGATTTCTTTAAGCAGACATAACAACACACACTAAGGGGCTGTTTGGCTAAGCTTATTTTTTTGACTTATTTACTTATTTGCTTATTTGAAAAGCAAATAAGTCATAATGGAATGACTTATTTACTTATTCCTCTCACATAATAAGCTAACCCAAACACCTTTTAACTTTTCAAAAAGTAAATAAGTAAATAAATCACTAAAATAAGCTTAGCCAAACAGCCCCTAAATTACCAAACACCCTCACTAACACATTCAAACACATCCACACATCATCAGCCTCCCTCATCTCCCTCTCGATCTCCTTCCTCTCTCCGGCAAGATATCACAGCCGGTGATGACGCGGCAGAACTACGGTGGTTCTCTCCGACGGGTGAGACACCCCCCCCCCTTCTCACTTCTGCTTATCGGCAGCCACCACCAGATGGTGGTGGCGTGTGGCGGCTGCAACAGAAAGAAGAGAGAGAGAGAGAGCGAGGAAGAGAGAGAGACTGAGAGAGAGAGAGAGAGACTGAAGCAGAGAGAAAATCTCCGGTGGTCGGAGACTCGGACCAGCGGTCCGACGGTCGAAGTCCCGATTCCGACCGGTGATTTCGTTTATCCGGCGGATTTGGTTCATTTATCCGGCGGTCCATGGCATTATCCGATGAATGTTTCCGGTAAACCCATCTCGACACTCTGTTTCATCTAAATTTTTTATTTTTTTTTCTTTTTTTTGTTCCGAGTGACTGATGATGATACATGATGGTGTTGATGGCGACGGAAATGGTGAGTTGCTGTTCGGTCAATCACGGCTCGGTTCAGGTTCAGAGTTCGGCCAACTGGGTTCGGTTCTTCTTTTACTACAGGTGGTTTGGTTCAAATGATTCAAGATTTCAGTTTCGGGTCAAACCTGCTTGACCCGGTCAACACCCGAGTCAACCTGAGTCAACTCGAGTCAACTCAGGTTAACACAGTTAAAGTGGGTTAACTCAGTGTTCGGTTCCCACGGTTCGCATTGGTGTCCGGTCAGAATTGTTCGGGTCAGATTTAACGCGGGTCAACTCGGTCAACTCAGCGAGTCGACTCGGTCAACATCCCGTCATGAAGACTTGGTAAATTAATGACGCGTTAAATATTTGTTATTTATATGGATTTTATCGTACGTGACAAACGAGCTCGAACCGACATGATTATAGTTTACATTTTTATTAAATGTTGACGAATTTGATATATTGTTTGATTATTGTTGAATCTTTGAAAAATTAACGACACTTTAGTTGTCAGGGCTGTCCAAAAACAGAAGAAACTCTGCCCGTTTTTCGAGAAAAAACCGTAAACACGACACGGTATTATAGTTTCAAAAACGACACTTAATGGAATTCAAGTTTATAATATTTCAGACCTTGAAATTTCCAAACGCTTTTACAAATAAATATAATGTTATATTTATTTCGAACGTCGTTAACTCGTATCCTTTTTATAAAATAAATATAGCTTATATATTTATTTCGAATATCAAACAACACGACTTTGTTGTATAAAATAAATATAGTTGTATATTTATTTCAAACACGCGGAATCTTTTATAAAATAAATATAACTTTTATATTTATTTCGAACGCCTAAACGGCATATACACATATACAAGACGCAATATATATAATACAAGTTTATTATATAATACTTTCATACGAATATTCCTACATACTCAAACGCATTCTCGCGGCAGTTTAACTTAGTCATTTTTAAGTTAACTATTTACCGTCAAATCGTTCGACTAACGATTCGGTAGAGCTCGGTAACACGTAGATTAGTTACCGCATGATTTAGAAACTTATGAGAAATTCCGTGTTAGGAATATTGTAGAATGCACGCTAGCAAGTCAAGTCTTGGAAACGACATCGCGAAGTCATAATTAGCTAGCTTTGCACAGGAATATTCAGGTGAGTTCATAACCCCACCTTTTACGGTTTTACATTTTTATAAATGTTTTTGGGGTGGAAAGACATGCACTTTTTGCAAAGCATACAAGAATTATATATTTCTAAACCATGTTACAAAGAACACAAATGGTTTACGAAAAGCTTATGATTTATACCGGTTTTCCAAACAAGCGTATTTTTCTGAAAATACAAATACAAGAGTTTAAAAATACATGAGTTATGGTATGAAAATATAAAAATATAAGATACGCACTTGGTGAGGACGAGAACCAAGTAGGATGCGTTATGAGAAATGATAACAAGAAACGCACTTGGTGAGGATGAGAACCAAGTAGGATGCGTTATGAGGAATAGTGTCACGAATAGGGTACAGAAGCACCATTAATCAACAATATACCTAGACCGCAGAACAAAAGGTTAGATCTAACGGGTGCCTGGCAGCCACACTCTCGGTGAGGGCGAGAATCGAGTAGTGCTTTTGTGTCTCAGAATATACCAATTAAATGCCTTAGGTTTGGTGACTTCCTATGTCGTGTCATATGTTAATGGCCTTGCAACCCATTAACAATCCTGATATTTACAGGAATACTTTAATTACATGAAATTCATACCATACTAAAACTTGATTAATACTTGAAGTACGTGGGGTACTCAAGAAAATTAGAATTATACTTGAAGTACGTGGGGTACTCAAGAAGATTAGAATTATACTTGAAGTACGTGGGGTACTCAGGAAGATTAGAATTATACTTGAAGTACGTGGGGTACTCAAGAAAATTAGAATTATACTTGAAGTGCGTGGGGTACTCAAGAAGATTAGAATCATACATAAAGTACTTGTTGTACACATGAATACTTGATTTAAATATGAAAACTTGAATTATACTTGAAGTACGTGGGGTACTCAAGAAAAACTTAAATTATACATGAGTACGTGGGGTACACATGAAAACTTGTTTTATATATGAAAATGATTTTAAATTCGTTTTCACAACAAAACATCAAAAACCAGTTATTTAAAAAGATTTATTTCAAATCTTTTACAAACAAACAATGAACTCGCTCAACTTTATGTTGATTTTTCGCATGTTTCTTTCTCAGGTTGCATTTCTAAGACAAGACAGGTTGGAATAGGAGAACCATGAAGAGTCGAGTACTTAGTGGCGTTCATTTTTCTAAAAGACTTAGCTTATTTGCTTCCGCTGTGCAATGAAGATACCAGTCCAGTCACGCCAATGCTCTGATATTTTGGGGGGTGACAGATTGGTATCAGAGCTATAGGTTACAGCGAATAGGGTTCTCTGTAGAGATACCTAGGCTCTAACCTCACTTTCCTCTGGGAACTTAGAATATTAAAACCTGAATACATACAGAACGCATAGTACTCGAATATGGTCTCCAACCGTTGCCGAAAAACAAACAGTCAAGGTTTTGTTTTTAAACATACGCTAAAGTTGTGTTTTACACACGGTACACAAAACGGTCGCATACAGTGCACAAAATTCTGAGAATTTAGGAAACATGCATTTAAGACCTTCGGAAACTTATGTTAAAGTTCATTAAAGGTCATCACGTAGGAACTGCAAATATTAATTCGGGCACACACAATTATACATATTGTCTATGATGTTTTAACTTCCCGAGCAGGCAGCCTACGCATAACGAAACGCTAGCGCACAGGCATACGTGAGACTTAAGCTATACATCAACGGAGGTTGAAGTACGTCATATGCGACTATCGATCAGGAAGCGGCAGTTGGCACGCAGTCCTGCAAATGACACGAGTCATGCTAAGGAAAAGACGCAAGTCACCGTATCCCCCTATCCGAATAACGACGAATACGCTATGGTAATGTCCCTAACGACTGGTTATCACATGCAACCCCAGGTAAAGTCCTTAAATTTCTTTTATTGAAATTTCGACTTTCACAATTACTGAGTAGATTTTCGTATCTCTACTCCTCATAATGGTCATTGTGTCACGATTATTTCTTTCAGTATAGCGAATATTCATTTGCTTCATTTGTTGAAAAATTCATATGTTACGCATGCATCGTTTGTTACGCATGTGGTCTCGTTTCGAATAAACGTTTCATCAAAGTTCAAATATTATTTCGCTAAATCTAATTATTGATTTGTGATTTGAATGACCCGCATTGTTGTAATTTTTGGCTTCTTTGTCATCAAGTCAACACGTTTTCTGGAAATTTCTTTTCTTTTCAAGTTACATACATGGTTTTTTTTCGTTGTGACCATGCCGAAAGTTTTCTTGTCCATACATGTATTTATTGTCGGCTTACGCCGAAATCAAATTCAATTGTTTGAACTTGTTCATTACACATATTCAATTCAAGACATCATACGATGTATTGGAAACATCATATTCGAATTCATTTTAACAAGCGTTTCATTGTTCAGAGTCGTAGTAGATTTGTTTGGTCTACGACTCCATTAAGTCGTTTGTTGATTTCGACACCTTGTGGTGTCAGTACAAACTTGTAGCTTGGGCTAAGTTATGCAAAACACAGGTGATACTTGTTCGATCACCGCTATATTTGAATTGTTTCATTCACTACGACACCTTGTGGCGTCAGTAGAACTTGCAGCTTGGGCTGATCATGATCGAGCGTTTCATGCAAACTATTACATTTGAGCTTGTTGAAATCTAAATTCATTTATTGGATGCAATCATTGCTAGAATTCATTTGCATATTGTGATACGTCCTTGAATTCACATCATTCGAATAGGTCTTGATTCGAATTCATGATCGTTCACTTTGGTACTATTCGTATTTTCTACGCATAACGTAACTCTAAGAAGTTAACGTAGTCTAAATTTCGAGGACGAAATTTTATTAACAGGGGGAGAATGTGACAACCGGTGATTTACGGCACCTAATTACATGATTAACAGTTGATTAAGCGATAATAATAGTGTTTACGACGCTAATTAACTTAATCAGGCCCTTGGAGTGCCCAGGAACGTTTGTTCAGCTATACAGTACGCGTATAAAGATTCGCGTGGAATCTGCGGAACATCAAATGACAACGGACTGATACCGTACGAAATACTGATGACACCGACAAAAATGGATGTCACACGAATATTTTTATGCTTATGGAGTTTGGGTTGCGATATCGGGTCTCGTAGGAATTACGGGCCACTTACACATGAGACAGGCTTGTGGGCCCTGGGCCCAAGCCCGAAACCCACAATCCTAAACCTGCACATAATTAGACATGTTCCATAAAAATCTTAGCAAACCTGAGAAATCTCATCAAGATCTATATCAAATCTACACAAAATATTATGTCTTTAAAGATTAGGACATAAGGACTTATGGTTAACAAATTTCTTTATATCCACCAAACAATACCCATTATACATCTTTATAAAAGGGGGGCTACCCCTGATTTCTTTAAGCAGACATAACAACACACACTAAATTACCAAACACCCTCACTAACACATTCAAACACATCCACACATCATCAGCCTCCCTCATCTCCCTCTCGATCTCCTTCCTCTCTCCGGCAAGATATAACAGCCGGTGATGACGCGGCAGAACTCCGGTGGTTCTCTCCGACGGGCGAGACACCCCCCCTTCTCACTTCTGCTTATCGGCAGCCACCACCAGATGGTGGTGGCGTGTGGCGGCTGCAACAGAAAGAAGAGAGAGAGAGAGCGAGGAAGAGAGAGAGACTGAGAGAGAGAGAGAGACTGAAGCAGAGAGAAAATCTCCGGCGGTCGGAGACTCGGACCAGCGGTCCGACGGTCGAAGTCCCGATTCCGACCGGTGATTTCGTTTATCCGGCGGATTTGGTTCATTTATCCGGCGGTCCATGGCATTATCCGATGAATGT
This sequence comes from Helianthus tuberosus, assembly GCA_030545235.1. NCBI lineage: Eukaryota > Viridiplantae > Streptophyta > Magnoliopsida > Asterales > Asteraceae > Helianthus > Helianthus tuberosus. The sequence continues at coordinate 41,588 of JARYGA010043898.1, forward strand.
TTCCGGTAAACCCATCTCGACACTCTGTTTCATCTAAATTTTTTATTTTTTTTTCTTTTTTTTGTTCCGGGTGACTGATGATGATACATGATGGTGTTGATGGCGACGGAAATGGTGAGTTGCTGTTCGGTCAATCACGGCTCGGTTCAGGTTCAGAGTTCGGCCAACTGGGTTCGGTTCTTCTTTTACTACAGGTGGTTTGGTTCAAATGATTCAAGATTTCAGTTTCGGGTCAAACCTGCTTGACCCGGTCAACACCCGAGTCAACCTGAGTCAACTAGAGTCAACTCAGGTTAACACAGTTAAAGTGGGTTAACTCAGTGTTCGGTTCCCACGGTTCGCATTGGTGTCCGGTCAGAATTGTTCGGGTCAGATTTAACGCGGGTCAACTCGGTCAACTCAGCGAGTCGACTCGGTCAACATCCCGTCATGAAGACTTGGTAAATTAATGACGCGTTAAATATTTGTTATTTATATGAATTTTATCGTACGTGACAAACGAGCTCGAACCGACATGATTATAGTTTACATTTTTATTAAATGTTGACGAATTTGATATATTGTTTGATTATTGTTGAATCTTTGAAAAATTAACGACACTTTAGTTGTCAGGGCCGTCCAAAAACAGAGGAAACTCTGCCCGTTTTTCGAGAAAAAACCGTAAACACGACATGGTATTATAGTTTCAAAAACGACACTTAATGGTATTCAAGTTTATAATATTTCAGACCTTGAAATTTCCAAACGCTTTTACAAATAAATATAATGTTATATTTATTTCGAACGTCGTTAACTCGTATCCTTTTTATAAAATAAATATAGCTTATATATTTATTTCGAATATTAAACAACACGACTTTGTTGTATAAAATAAATATAGTTGTATATTTATTTCAAACACGCGGAATCTTTTATAAAATAAATATAACTTTTATATTTATTTTGAACGCCTAAACGGCATATACACATATACAAGACGCAATATATATAATACAAGTTTATTATATAATACTTTCATACGAATATTCCTACATACTCAAACGACTTCTCGCAGCAGTTTAACTTAGTCATTTTTAAGTTAACTATTTACCGTCAAATCGTTCGACTAACGATTCGGTAGAGCTCGGTAACACGTAGATTAGTTACCGCATGATTTAGAAACTTATGAGAAATTCCGTGTTAGGAATATTGTAGAATGCACGCTAGCAAGTCAAGTCTTGGAAACGACATCGCGAAGTCGTAATTAGCTAGCTTTGCACAGGAATATTCAGGTGAGTTCATAACCCCACCTTTTACGGTTTTACATTTTTATAAATGTTTTTGGGGTGGAAAGACATGCACTTTTTGCAAAGCATACAAGAATTATATATTTCAAAACCATGTTACAAAGAACACAAATGGTTTACGAAAAGCTTATGATTTATACCGGTTTTCCAAACAAGCGTATTTTTCTGAAAATACAAATACAAGAGTTTAAAATTACATGAGTTATGGTATGAAAATATAAAAATATAAGATACGCACTTGGTGAGGACGAGAACCAAGTAGGATGCGTTATAAGAAATGATAACAAGAAACGCACTTGGTGAGGACGAGAACCAAGTAGGATGCGTTATGAGAAATGATAACAAGAAACGCACTTGGTGAGGACGAGAACCAAGTAGGATGCGTTATGAGGAATAGTGTCACGAATAGGGTACAGAAGCACCATTAATCAACAATATACCTAGACCGCAGAACAAAAGGTTAGATCTAACGGGTGCCTGGCAGCCACACTCTCGGTGAGGGCGAGAATCGAGTAGTGCTTTTGTGTCTCAGAATATACCAATTAAATGCCTTAGGTTTAGTGACTTCCTATGTCGTGTCATATGTTAATGGCCTTGCAACCCATTAACAATCCTGATATTTACAGGAATACTTTAATTACATGAAATTCATACCATACTAAAACTTGATTAATACTTGAAGTACGTGGGGTACTCAAGAAAATTAGAATTATACTTGAAGTACGTGGGGTACTCAAGAAGATTAGAATTATACTTGAAGTACGTGGGGTACTCAGGAAGATTAGAATTATACTTGAAGTACGTGGGGTACTCAAGAAAATTAGAATTATACTTGAAGTGCGTGGGGTACTCAAGAAGATTAGAATCATACATAAAGTACTTGTTGTACACATGAATACTTGATTTAAATATGAAAACTTGAATTATACTTGAAGTACGTGGGGTACTCAAGAAAAACTTAAATTATACATGAGTACGTGGGGTACACATGAAAATTTGTTTTATATATGAAAATGATTTTAAATTCGTTTTCACAACAAAACATCAAAAACCGGTTATTCAAAAAGATTTATTTCAAATCTTTTACAAACAAACAATGAACTCGCTCAACTTTATGTTGATTTTTCGCATGTTTCTTTCTCAGGTTGCATTTCTAAGACAAGACACGGTTGGAATAGGAGAACCATGAAGAGTCGAGTACTTAGTGGTGTTTATTTTTCTAAAAGACTTAGCTTATTTGCTTCCGCTGTGCAATGAAGATACCAGTCCAGTCACGCCAATGCTCTGATATTTCGGGGTGTGACATCTATAACGTTCAAGTGGACTTCTTCTCCCAAAGACTTGGGCAAATCTGTTGGATTATGGACGTTGAAGCCAGAAGACGTGGACTACAACGTTCACAAAGGGAATATTCGTTGTATCCCGGATTTATAGGCTAGTTAGTTAGTTTTACTTTACTATAAATAGGATTGATCGGATCAGATAAGGACACACAATCTCTCGAGCTCTCTTTCTCTCTAGCTGCAAACACTCACAACACACTTACACTTGTATTCAAATCGCATTGTAACACTTAGTTGATCCAAATCATATCCTGCACTGTATCCTGACATTTGAAGTAATAAGAAGAACAAGGCAGCTGCGATTGTCAGCTCCTGAGGTTTTGTGCCGGCGATCTAGATTGATCAAGGGCTTTCCTCGTATATCCCGTGTCACCTTTTACATTTTTGCTCATTGTTTGATTGTAGATACAACTCGATATCTTGAGCCGTATCCTGATAACTGTTTTTATAAACAACTAAATTAGCATATTTTCGATACACTTTCTCAGCACACTACCTCACTTAACTAATTTGATCACTTAATTACTTCGGTAATTTTTTACCACAACAGTCATCCATTGAATAAGTTTATAAAAAGACATAACAACATTGTCTTGAAACATAGACTTCAAATTCGAGTACAAACCATGCAACTTGTTTAAGAGTTCACAAGGACTCCACAAAAGACATTACATAAAACCAGGCTTTGGAAGATGTGTCATGTCCAGGATAAGACACCCTAACCAAACCCTAAGACACTGGATGACATCCTTTATTCTTAACATAACTTGAAACATCCAAACGCCCGCCAGATCCACCTTTAATTCCCTGAAATACATGTAGTTTGAAAACATCAATAAAAGTTGAGCGAGTTCATGTGTTTGTTTGTGTGCACGAATAAACCTTTGTAATCAGTGAAAGTATGTATGTATGTTTGTATACTCCTGGTATGAAAGCAACAAGAAAAACAGATCATTAATAGTTTGCAAGGCCATTAATATGTGTGACGTGATGCAGAAAGGCTCAAACCTAGCAGATTTTGCACCGGGCTTCCGGCTGTAAGACATAGTCACCTCATGGGCCAAACCCTGGTCCACATGGGCGGGGCTCGCTACACCCAAATAGATCTATCACTCATATCCCTCGGTCCTATAACGAGGATTAATGGTCTTAAGCGTTGTACCCACCACTCACATGATCTAGCAGTACCTTTCCTTAGCTAACCATACCACATATAAACGTTTGTAAACAGTTTGTAACATGTGCTTCACCCCCGAAGTTATAAATCTGAAACAGTTAAAAGAAAAGGGGGACGTGAACTCACAGTCTTGCGTTCTTCGTAAGCACCGTAACTCAAAACTTCTTCGGATATACACGACTACCTACAACGTACTAAGGTCCATTAGACGAGCGGGTAGTGCCTTGACTTGGTATTAATTAGTGTCTTTGAGTTACGTTTCTTCGTGTCTTCAATATTATTCCAAGTTATAATTATTTGTTAAAATATTAAATATTTTAACTTAAATTATAATTACTAAATTTTGGAATAATAGTTAAAATAATATATTCTAACTTGATACTCTTCAAGTATTTGTACATGTATTTCCTTCACAAGGATGAGTGTATTTGTATTTGTATTCTTAAACTTGTATATTTTTGCCATGTATTGGGGTCGTATTCCGGTGTGTATTTATACGTACGAGAATACGTATTTTCTTGTAATTGTTAAGTATTCTTTATACTTAATTTTGTATTAATTCTTCCGGAATAATACTTCTAGTAGAAATATACGTTAATATATATTTCCAAAATATATATTTT